>WAAG01050784.1:44509-57460 GCA_013390105.1 Tichodroma muraria | reverse complement strand
TATTTTCATCCCAACTACCTTTTTAGCTTATTTTGTTAGATGTTTTTTTTTCTCAAAGGCTGCAGCTTCAGGATTTGTGTGATTTTTAAAGACAATGAGAATCTTTATTTAAGACAGTTCCTAGCTCCCATTGTGGCAGAAGAGTCTGAAATAGTAATCTGACGACACAGAAATGCTCAGAAACTGGTAAACAAATGGAACTAAAGCCATTTTTACTCTCGTGATTTTTGTTGAAGGGTGGGGATGAATGATTCATTATGTCCTCTTTTTTTCTTTCATTTTCCTAACACTTGGAATCGGCAATATTGCATTGTAATAAGCCTCTAAAGATGTTCTCTATTAATATTATGACATCTAAACAGAAAGCCAAATCTTTTCTCTTTCACATGGGCTTAAACCCAGAAAAACACCAGTTATTTGTGTACACTGGTGGAACAGAATAAACAGATAGAAGATGCTAAAACTGCTACAGTGATCTGTGGATTTGTCATTTCAGGTAAAAACCAGGGATTCCCAGTCCCAAATTCTGTCTTGCCCAGTCTGTGTTTTGCTGATCTACTACCAGGTCAGAAAGCTTGTGAAGCTCAATTGACACATGGAAAAGTTACTTTTGGTGAGCTATTGAGAAGGGCAGTTTAAATTCTTGCGGCAAGAGATATGAAAAGAGGTTCCCTAGATGACTCTGTTGCCTCAGGACAGAATTCATAAGCACCTGGCTCCAGGCAAAGGTGAATTTGTAGCAGGAATAAGTGGCTCTGTGCACCATAGCCTTTCTCTTTCCAATGTCTGGAGCTTCCTCCTGGATTTTTCTTCCCTGAAGATCAGCTTCCTCAGGAGTTGGATGACAATTAGGAGGTAGGACAGGATTTTTATTTCAGTTTGATCCTTCCCCACTCACTTCAGCCTGTATGTAAACTTGCCTCATCAGGCCATACTCTACTGTGCCACATTCACACAGCTTGGTGTGGACTCAGCAGAGCTGTGCAGGTTTCTTTGGGATCACTTTTGGCTTTGTACCTGAGCAGCACAGTGCCAGTTACTAAAGGTCAAAGTGGTGGCATCCCAGGCTCCCTCTAACCAGATTCAGATGCACAATCGTAAAAGGCTGTTTTGTGCTCATGTCAAATTAAAGAATAGTGTTTTATTGTTTTCATAGACTCTACGTTTGTAAGGCCAGAAGAGGATATTCACATGACACCAATTTTAGATGGCATATGTGAGAAGCTTATCTTCCCAGACATCTCCAAAGGGAGGACAGAGGGCTGTTGGAGGGCTCCTGGACAGAATCTCCTTTGCTATGGAGGGAGTGTAGAAGACCCACTTACATCAAATGCATGTCAGGAGGCAGTGTGAATGCCTTCCATTGGGACAATCTAGTTCCTTCTCTTTCATAACACTGCTAATAGGATGTCCTTGTAATATTTATGGTTTGGAGTGGAACACATCTTTAACAAGGACATGTGGTCCAATTGGAAAAATAAGGCAATTTCCAGACTCTCTAAAATAAACAGGAGATTCATCACATATAATAATGTTGTTCATGTCTTCCCTCTCTACTTTCCTTTCTCTAGTAAATACAGACATATTTTTCCTGGCTCTTCTTATGCATTCCATTTGGTAATGAGGGTTTAAAGAAAATTACAGAGTGACCACACTACTTTGAAGACAAGCACTGGATTTTTGTGTTTGTGCAGACTATGTATTAAGGACCTAATATTCCAGGAGAGGCCAGCCTCCTATGAAGTCATGCCTTTCCAGACCCAAAGACTAAACTTAGCTCCAAAATTCATATTTAGACTTAATTTTAAGTGGTCTAGAAAGTCAGCATGGAAGATACTGCATCTTTCAGCCTGTCAGCATCCAGGAACACAACATCCAGGCATTGCCAGTATTCATGCGCTGTCCAGTACTCATCACATCTGGGCTGGTGTCAGTCTGAACCCATACAGCTGTGACTCTAGGTGCTATTTAGTGATGCTGTAGTCATCAGTGAGCAGTGTTCCTATCACACAGCCTGTGGACATGGCTCCATTGAGTTATTTATTATTATTACTTATTATTTATTGAGCAATAGAAACAAATCCAGAATGTGTTTGCATAAAACTGTATTTTTTTTGACAGAAAGAGAGAACTAGCCTGGCTTCAGGTGGCTTTCTACTGAGAACACCTATCAATAGTCTTCCATGACAAGTTCCAGAAAGAGCAAAAAGATTATAGTCAGGTTTTTTGTAATGTCTCTTGAGAAACTTTCTGAATATAATGATAATAATAATAAGTTGCTGCCCATCTTCCTTTAAGAACTGACTTTTCAGCATGGCTGAGCATTGTGTGAGAGACACCCTTTGCTGCTGGCAGCAGCTGCTCTGTCCTGGGACAGAAGATCAGTCAGAGACAAGAAGAGACACCTGTGGGCCCTGTGTCCCTGTAGCTGCTTTGCCACATTTAGCTGTACCAGCAGTCATATAATTGAGGTAGTTAAGGAAAATAACTAAACTATGAGCTGACCTAATCATAATGGCAAACCATCCACTCCTGTGCCTCTCCTCAAATGTTGGTTGCTAGTTAAAAAAAGAAAGTAGCAAAGGGCCATTTGGTGGTAGTGTGTGCTGTGTCACCCAATTTGTCCGAGCTGGAGGGAATATGGGACCATTGAAGTCCCAGTGCCGTAGGCCCTAATCTGGATGCCTTAGGTCTTCCATTTGAATGCTTTCATTCATGACTTTTGGGTCACTGATGTTGATAAAATAGAAACTATCATCATCTTTGCCAAGGTGAATCAGCAATATAACCAAAGACTTTACTGTTGTCACCATCCCGGTAGGTGTGAATGACTTCTGAGTGGTTGGGAGTCTGGGGAGAGTACGTGCAACCTTGTATAAACTGGGGTTGTTCCTGACTGTGTACTGGAAATTGAGCAAGATCTATTAAGGAGCTGAAAATAATAGGTTATTGTGGGGCCAGGAGAGCTGCTGTGTTGCTAGAGGAGCTGCAAGCTCTTGCTGTTCGTGGAGCAGATAAATGGTGGCCTGGCAGTGAGTGGATGGGTATCTCACTGCAGGATTGGTGTGGGGAGGTGCTGGCCTAGGAAAGCAGCCCGGCAATGTGTTTGTTGTGCTGTACTCAGCTTGTACTTGTTCTGCTTCATAAAAGAGGTGAAAGGAAGGCAAGAAGGGGATGGATGCTCTGGTATGGGATTTAGAATGAATCTGTTAGGAAAGGGATAGAAAAGAAAGTGTCTCAGGTATTCATTTATTTTGGGGTCTTTTCCAACTAAGGTTTATCTCTCTACCCCAGTGAGGCATCTTCCTCTGTGTGGGAATGCTAACTTTTTGCCCTTTGTCTTTGCTTGCTCTCTGTTTCTTTCTCTTTTCCCTCTTGTCTCCTTTCATCTTCATGCCTCTTCTTCCTGACTGCATTCCCCAAATCCTGTTCCACTCTAACCTCTTTCTCCGCTCCCACTTGCCAGAAAGATCACCAGAGGAGAAAGTAACCTTTGTTGCTCAAATTTTGAGCTATTTTTTGTTGCTAGATTTTCCAGGTTAGACCCAGTTATGGTTTAGTTAGCAGAATCAGTGAACCAGGGAAGAGTGCCTCTCCCAGTTATTGTTTTAGTCTTCTGGAGATGTGTCTGAATTCTGTCCTTCCCCACTGGAAACAAACTTTTCCTTTGTTTCAATAATCA
This sequence comes from Tichodroma muraria, assembly GCA_013390105.1. Classification (NCBI taxonomy): domain Eukaryota; kingdom Metazoa; phylum Chordata; class Aves; order Passeriformes; family Sittidae; genus Tichodroma; species Tichodroma muraria. Next base: position 53,778 of record WAAG01050784.1, on the reverse strand, counting down.
ATTTGCATTTGTTATGTGATGGACTGTTTTGTCTCGATGTGTTTAGCAGAACTGGCTGAAAGCTTCTCAACTATGCAGGAAAAAGAACCAAAATTTGACACATTGTCCTATAAATAAGGGTATTGACCAGGTGTCTTCTGCAATAGGAAAGAAAAATACTGGGGGGAGGGGAGGGTTGGGAGAGATGCTGCCTTGGTGTCCCTACAGTTGTGGTGGAAATGTGCCTGTGTGAGGGCCAAAAAGATCTTTCCTTTTTTCTACAGCAGAGTCATTACCTTCTGGCCTGGCTTTCTAGAGCTTTGGCAAAGGGAATAGAGGCACTGGAGCTTGTGGTCATTTGGCCATGTCTGGTTGCCTGCTGCTCTAGACAGCTGCTTGTTTTGCCAGTGGCTGTAGCTGGTCCTGCTCTTCATTTCCCCCATGTGTGTTGACTCCTGTCTCAGAATGGCCCAGAAATACATCGGTAAGCCCATAGGAACCTCGTGCCAGTAGAGTATTTGTAGCTTGAAAATGTCTGGGTTGGAATGGGTACAGAGGAAGTGCTTTTCCAGTTTAGGGAACCATTTGTAGTTTGAACTGTCATATTTTGCAAGAACCTGTCATCACTTTTTGGGTCATAGGTTCTCCAGCAATGTTTTCCATGTGCAAGACTGATTCTCTCACACCCCCTTTCTGCCTTGTTTCACAGAAAACTGTATCGATTCTCCTTTTCTTTCTCAGGCTGTCAGCACCCTAACAGTGATTCAGGTCTTCACTCTTTCTATCCTAGGACATAGAAAAGACAATGTACAGCCAAAAATTCAGAGACAAAGAGGAATAACTAGAAAAAGAAGATTTTTCTGAAGAAGATAAATCAATTAATTCATAAATTAATTAATCTAGCCACTTGATTTTAAAACTTCCTTTGTAAAGCACCTTCATGCAGGATGGGGTGGGGTGAGGTGGGGAGAGAAAGAACTACTGATGGTCTGCTGTTTATTTATTGTGACATTGTAAATTGAGAACTGGCTGAATGTTAGGTCTCAGAGGATTGTGATCAGAGGCACAGAATATGCTGCTGTGTCCAGTTCTGGGTTCCTCAGTATGGGGGAGACTTGGAGCTCCTGGAGTGAATCCAATGGAGGGCAATGACAATGTTTAAAGGACTGGGGCATCTCTCTTATAGGGAAAGGCTGAGGGAGTTGGGCCTGTTTAACTTCAAGAATAAATGACTGAGAGGGGACTTCACCAGTCTGTGTTAATATCTGGGAGGGTATCAAGAGGATGTAGGCAGGCTCTTCTTAGTACTGGCGAGCCATAAGATGAGGTGCAGTGGGCAGAAACTGGAACGCAGGAGCTGAGCTTGAGGAATAACTTCTTTACTGTGCAGGTGACTGAGCACTGGAACAGGCATCTGCGAAAGGTTGTGGAATCCCTCTCACTGGAAATATTCAAAAGCTGTCTGGACACAGTCCTGAGTAACACGCTCCACGGAACCCTGCTTGATCAGGGAGGTTGGACCAGATGGCCTCCAGCGGCCTCTTCCAACCCAAACCGTTCCGTGATTCTGCGAAATGTGCTTTTTGTGGACACCTTTTCTAACGTGCAGAGCGCACGGCCGCATTCCCGCAGAGCCACGCAGGCATTCCCGGTGTCCCCGGCATTCCCGGGGTGCCGCGTCCCGGAGCCCCCGAGCGCCGCGCCCCGCTCGGCGCGTCCCGGCCCGTTCCTGGCGGGGCAGCGCCACCTGCCGGGAGCGCCCAGCACCGGCCGCGGGCGGCCCGGGAGCACCGCGGGGGGAAGGATGAGGTGAGGAGGGATGATGGATGGATGGATGGATGGATGGACGGACGGACGGACGGACGGATGGATGGATGGATGGATGGACGGACGGACGGACGGACGGACGGACGGATGGATGGATGGATGGACGGACGGACGGACGGACGGACGGATGGATGGATGGACGGACGGATGGACGGACGGACGGACGGACGGATGGATACTGCTGGTATGTGTCCTTTCCCGGGTTTGGGAATCCAGAGCCTCTGGTGTAGTTCTCAGTATTACCACTGTCTTTCAATCAGAAAGTTCCTGCCTGTTGCAGTCAGTGGGATCTGCTCTCAAGGAGGAGACACTCGGTTGATGAAATATAATCACCTGCCCTGTTCTGTGCCTCTCACTAGAAAATTAGTCTCTTTTTGGTTGAGAGACACAAATTTCTCTTTTCAAATAAATATATTTTAAAATTTGATTTCGGAGACTGAGTCTCTCTGCTTGGTTAAAGGATTAATAAGGTGCTTGGCTTTGGTTGGGGTCGTTAGAAAAATGCACTCAAGACTTGATGTGGTGTAGGAAATAAAACCAGCAATTTCTCCAGTAAGTAAGCTCCGCTAGTGTGAGCTGAGAAGAGATACAAGATGAGCTGAGAAGAGATACAAGATGAGGCCACACCAAGCTCTCTGTAGCATATTTTTTGACTTTGTTGCTCAGGATATACTTCATTGTGTAGGAGAGGATGAGGAAGTGGAGGAAGCTTCACTTCCAGGCTATGCATGGCCAGTAAAGCTGAATCTTTCTTCTGCAGCTCCTTGGATATTCTCATGTTTGTTGTGGTGCTATTTTAACTTTGATGGAAATATGGTTGTGTGGATGCTTGCTTTTAAAGCGAGTCTTTTGTCACAAAGCAGACTGTCCCTGGGAATGCCTCTATGTATGCCCTGCTGGGGAGATGGGGAACTCTTTGATTCAAAGTCTAGAAGTCAGCGCTGGTTTGTTCCCTTTTTCTTTGCCCTCCCCCCCTGCATGAAGTCTTCCCTAGTTCCCGTTTGCTGCCCGGGATTCTCACAGCCCCACGGGAGGGTATCCCGGCCATCCGGAGTCACTCTGCTAATGTGAGGATCCTTAGTCAATGCCAGTTCACGCCCCTGCAAGCAGAGCCGAGTTAGCCCGTGGCACCCTGGAGTTGGGCAGCGCGGGGCTGCTGCCTTGTTTAAGGAACAGGTGATTTTCCTTGCTTCTCACGCTGTTCGTGCGAGCTCCGTAACGCTACCTGTCACGGGAGAGAGCAGAACAATCCTCTGAGCTCTTCTTCTGCAGGAGCGTCCGCCACCCCCGATCCCTCGCAGCCCGCGCGATCCCTCTGCCAAAGCCTCAAGGACACTGAGCCACAACGCCCAGCTGCTGTCAAAAGCTCTTTTTTCTTTGACATCTGCCCCTCACTGAGGCGGAGACCTGCGGGCATCTTCTCGGTTCCCCCGCAGAGGGAGCGGCGCTGGCGCAGGGCCGGAGCGGGGCCGCTCTCCAGGGTGCTGAACCCCGCCCGCCGCTGCGCTCCGGCCCCGGGAGGCGCCGCGGGCTTCCCGTCCCTGATGGCAGCACGGAAAGGGGACCAGCCTTTGTGCCCACCCCCTTGCACTGCACAGCCGTGCCGGGGACTCCCCGGAAGCGTGTCCCGCACCGGGTGAAAAGGCGGTTCTAAAGTGGCAGGCAGAGCACGGAAAAAGTAATCTTCACTGCTACCCTCCCCTTTAAAAACCACCCAACCAAACGTTGAAAAGGAGCCAATTGTGGGCTTCGGGATTTTTCGTTTTGTTTCTTTGTTTTCCGGTCTTCCTATGGGCTGTGGCTGCTCAAATGCATCTGGGCAGAAGTCATTGGAACACTGTTAGAACCCCGAATCTACAGTGCAAGCAGGACACTAATGTGCCTGGGCAGGCTATTTCACAGAGGAGATGGTAACTAGGGCTGAGCATAACAAACACGTAGGCAAGCAAGTGAGGGTTAAATTCGCATGATTAGGGTGACAAGAAATTAAACACGAGACCATGGACAGCATACTGTCTCTCTTTATGACTTGCAAATTAGAATGGAAATTAAAAAGCTTGAACACTGAGATCCCCACGCCTCCCAGACATGGACAACTGAGCAAAAGATTGTCTGTAACTGTCTTTCATTAAGTGGTGTCAGGCTTTCCTTCCCCTGACCTTCACCAGTTGTTTCCAGGAGGGTTTTCCGTCTCTCGTTGGAGAGCAGGGTCATGAAGAGGCAAGAGACCAAGACAGAGCAGACCCAAGATCAGCTCTGAGCTGCCAAGCCCAGACAGGGACAGGAGAACCCTTGCACCAAGCTGTTTTACTCAGCCCTCCCTACGAGGCAGGTCACGACCTGGGGCTTACTAAAGCCCCTGCTTTGCTCAGACTTGTGAGATCCACGTTGTGGCCTGCATTGCCCTAAATGCAGGCGGGACGTGGTCTTGGCGTGGCAGGGAGCCCGTTACTGTGGTGGGAACTGAAAAGGAGTTCTGTAGGCTGGGCTGGGCCCCGCAGGACAACAGGTGTGGTGAGGAAGCACTTAAAATGAGCAGAGGGCAGAGCTCCAGAAAGAGGCACCCAACTGCAGAGGTGGAAGGAGAGCTACCCAGAGGTAGGACGGAGTTGGCTAGCCCGACTCACCTCGGGGACAGAGAGGAAATGGGCCTCTGGGAGTGAATTTAGCCACTCTTCTTCATGTGTTCCCCCCAGTCCCTTCAGGTGCAGGCATATCCCGCCTGCGGAGTCACTGCAGAGCGATTGCAGGGTCACCCGGAGCTGGTACTGGTATCCACCTAACTGGTGACCGGGAGAGGGCTTCTCCGAACCCCGGCCCCAGGGGTGTCCCAGGCAGTTGGTCCAGCCCTGCAGCTTCAGCCGGGCATCCCCAGCTCCTCCGAGGTAGCCGCGTCCCCGCCTGCGTGTGAACACGCGCGGGGGAAGGCGGGGGGCCGCGTCTGCCTTTCACGCCGGTTTCACCGATACCATCGTTATTTTCTCCGCAGTCTGCAAGGCTTGAAGTTTCCCTTGATGGTCTCAACTGCCCGCCCCGCAGATCAATTAAACCCAGAGCCGGCCTGATCAACATAAAGGGGAGGCCACACAGCAAACAAACAAACCAACCCAAAACAAACGGGCGCCCCCGCGGCTCCCAGGCCCCCCCCGGGCAGCCCGCGGTGGAGAGCGCCCGGGAACGCCCCGAAACCTGCAGCGCCCCGCGGGGAAACAGCTCCCCTTTACCCGCAGGGAGCGGGTCCGGACACCCCCGGGCCGCCCCGGCTGCCCCGCGGGGCTCCCCGAGAGGGACGGGGGCAGCCGCCTCCGGGGCGGCGGGGAAGGGGGTCCCCGAGGGGTCCTCCTGCCCCCTCTAAATTCCGGGCCCCGCTTGGTTTGCCTCGGGGCCGGCTTTGAATCGGGCTGTGCCCGCCTCCCCTGGCCACCCTCCCAGCCCGCTTCGCCATCGCTCTCTTTAAAGAACCACTCATTTATCGTGTTTTCCTAATTATGTTTTATTTAGCTATTCATGAGCTATTTGGTGTTCCACCGACTAGGGTTATTCCTTCTCTGCTTTCCTTTCTCTCCCTCCTCCTCTTCCCTCGCTTTGATGTCCTCTTGCATATTATACAAACAAGATCAAAAGCTACTTTTACCACCTCCGCCCACCTCACACAATATTTGTTACAGGAGAAAGTGTGTTTCGGGTCAAAACGCTGTCTTGTTAGAGAGAGGTACTACCCAGCTGAAACTGGGGGGAGGGAGGGGAGAACGGGAAGGGGGGGCACAACATCGAGTACATGAACTTTAAAGTGAGCCCTATTACCACGTTATTTAAAGGTCTGATTGTGTCAGGTATAATACTGAAGAAAAATGTTATGTCAGACAACATGCTTATATTTTCTTGCGGTATTAATGAGAAGCTTGCCCTGGGCTATTTCCCCATCTCAGAGGGCAGCAGATGCAGAAAAGTCCTTGGGGAGTAGATCTTTGAAATTTCATCAGCATTCATGGGTGACCTAGCCTTTTCAAGCACAATGATAGACATGATAAATCATCTTTGCAACGAATTCTAATTATCCTTTATATGGCCAGGTTGCCTCTCGAAAAGCAGATATCTAACACTTTTCCATATTGCTTCCAGATTTCAGTGAGGGTGTTGAAAGTCTTGTGCCATCATTCTTCCCTCTGCTGACCATGTTACGTGACATCAGCCCTAAACCCCTCAGTGTGCTGGAGTCAAACTACTGTATTAAGTTACACGCTTGCCTGTATTGAACTAAATTTAATTCCTTTCCTCTCTTACCCAATGAAATGATGTGGTGCAGTCTAAGGATAGGATTAGAAGTATATCATTATAGCAATTAATACTATAATGCCTCCATGATTAGTGTGCTACATTGAATTTCATGGATTTTTGTTCACTCTTGCCTAGATTTCCCTTGGGTCCCCTAGCCCAAACCATTGTATTCTTAGTAAATTAAATGTGAAATCACAGCAATATACTTAATAAATCCACTATCACCTGTATGGTGTATTAATAAAAGGGTCCAGTGCAACCTGTACAGCGTCATCTTGCAGCCTGGGATGCACACACTGGGAAGGCCATTTCCCTCGAGGTGGGAGCTGCCTGCCATGTCCCTCCTCTCCTGCCCAACTTTCTCTCTGCTTGCAGAACAGGCCCAGGGGAGCAGAACTGTGGGAGCCCAGCACTTCTCACCCCAAAGCAGGGCACAAGGGGGATGGATTTAGGCTTGTGGCTAGCAGGCAGCATGCCTTGCTCCATGGTTATTTGTAAAAGGGAATGCATTGCTATGCACTAACCCCACACCATGCTTGGGGACTTGGATGAAATCCCCCACCCAGGGAGGTTCAAGACTTTTCCCACCTCCCCTTGGGGAAGAGGCAGGGGTCTTTAAAGAGAAGCCTGTTTGAAGTGGCCCTGATGGAAATAGGGTTATTCAGAGGTACAGTAATGGCTGTCTGGTTATCTGCAGCCAGGGCTCTGTGGAGGGGAGATAAGATATTTATTAAGAGACCCATTTTAATGCTCAGGGATCGCTTTCAGAGGGCCCAAGAAAAATGGACTTTATCTAGTATATTATTATGTACAGTCACCCTGTTGATGTTTTACTTTAGTTTAGACACCGTGAATAAAAGGTAATAACTTTCCCTTCAGCTTGTTTATCGCCAAGACACCTGAGGGCGGTGAGGTGGGGAGATATTTGCTTTAACAGGGGTGATTAAAGGAAGACTCTCCAGGATTAGGGGTGAGGTTGGGATTGCACAGGGACCCTCAGTGCCTGACATTCAGGGCATATTTTAGACAAAGACCTTCCTAGGGACTTTGCCAAGAGTCAGGGAAGAGGGATAAACTGTGTTGGGGAATGAAGTCATGGCGGGCTGTGGGTGGCGTGAGGACAGGGAAAGCCCAGGCTGTCTTTGAGCATGGTGTGAGTGCTTAAATTTGGTTGGTCTGAAAATGTGGGGGATGGAGACAGATGCCTCAGGCCTTCTCCAGAACTGGCAACAAGCCTTCCTGGCCCGGCTGAGTTTTTCTCTGCTGTTCAATGTTTCCAAGCCCAGGTGGGAAAGACTCCAGTGAATGGGAAATGACATTTCATGCTTCCGGTTCTGGCGATGGGCACTGTTCTACCTCATGCTGAATGCCTGAACTGAGTGCCTGGGTGGGGACACTTTCTACCTGGACTGTTGATGCCCATACACCATTTTGCTTGAATTGTTTTTCATTCTGCACTCTTCTTCACCCAGTTCTTCCTACTCCCTTGGTAATGTGAAACTTTCCAAGCACAGAAGGGGATCTTCTGTGGCAGGGGAACATCCCACTTGTGCAGGGGAGGGTGGTGAAAGACTCTGAATGCATAGTGGTGCATAGCAAGACAGGAGGCTGGGACAGGATTGGTGGGGGATGAGAGAGTGAGTCTGGGCAAGGTGGCCCAGGGATTGAGTCCCTGCAGGCACCATTCCCAGATGGGTTCAGGGACCAGCTAACACATTGTCACGTTTCTGGTCTGGTAGCTGGACATCAGGAAGGAATGCAGCAAGGAGCCAAACAAATCCTTGCACCTTTGCTGTAAGCATCTCACCACTCCCACCCTCCTCTCCTCCCTCCTAGCAATGCTTAAGTGCCTGCCTGTTACATCTGTACATCTCCATCCTACAGAGACGCCCATTAACCCACTTCCTTCATCTAATGCAAAGAATCATCATGAGCTGGGAAGCCCAGAACAGACAACTGAGTAAATTCAGAATAAACTACGGTGTCCTTTCGTGGCCATAGAGACTTAAGACTTCTCTCTTTTCTCTTTTCTCTCCTCTTCCTCTATTTCCTTTTCCTCCCTCCCTTCCCCCCTCCTCCCTCCTCTCAATTTCTCTTCCCCTTCCTCATCTCTATCCCTCCTTTCCTCCTTCCCTCCCCGCTCCCCAGCAGCCGCCACCGTCCCGTAGCTCCCTCCCGACACGTCGGGCTCCGGCGGGGGCCAGGCTGCGCGGCAGGACCTCAGCCCTGCTCCGGGCGCAGCTGCGGGTGGGAGCAGCGGCCCGGCTGCCCCCCGCCCCCCGCCCAGCAGCAGCCGGGCGGGGCGGCCGGCGCGGAGCCGGTATAAAGAGATTATTCAACTCCATTTCACTGCAGGCCATATGAAGCTGGATAATGCTTTTGTCGGGGGGTGGGGGGGATTATTTGTTTAGCGGGAAGGTACGCGGGAAGGGATTAGCGCCTTGCCCGGAGCCTCCATCCCGCCCTCCCCGACGGGCCGGGCCGCGCTCAGCGGGGACCCGAGCCCTGCCCGGCCCCCGGGCTGGGACACGCGGCGGAGGCGGCGGCCGGAGAGGCGGCCTGCAGGGAGGGCTGCCCGATCCGGGAGCGGCCATCGGGCACCTGTGTCTCGGCCCCTCGATGAAGAGGAGCTCGCTCCCTCATGCCGTCCGCACCCACTGCAAATACAATTAAGCAGTGGGGAGAAAAGAGGGGGAAGCTTTTTGGAGGAGTGAAATGCTGCGTCCCTTCCTCAAAGTGCTTTACTCTGCTCCCTCAGGCTTTCCTTTTTTTTTTTTTTCCTTCCCCTATTTTTTTTTTCCTTTATTTTTGTGCGTGTCTTTCTTCCCTCCTAAACTGACTTCACTGGCAGCTTTTCCCTCCTTGCGCTCACCCCGGAGGAGGAGGAGGAGAAGGAGGAGGAAAAAAACACCCCACCACCCCAGCCACTAAACCCACCCAGCAGTGGATGGGGGGGGGCAGGAGGCTCGCAGTGCGGGCTCCTGGCCAGCGGGCGGTGGGAGCCCCCTCGCTCGGCGAGCTGATGGCCGGCGGCGGGGGAGCAGGGCGCTGCCGGCCCCGCGCACCCAGCGCAGCGGCGGCCCCGGCCGCGGCCCCAGCGCCTCGGGGGCGCTGAGGGGTCCGCGCCCGCTCTCGCTCGTCAGGCAAGGTGCGCTGAGGGGGCATAAAACGGGAGGGAGGGCGGC
>WAAG01050784.1:18437-41281 GCA_013390105.1 Tichodroma muraria | reverse complement strand
GAGCGGGCGGCGGCCGGGGGCTGGTGCCGGAGCTGCCAGGCGCAGCTGGCCGAGCTGAGGAGGCAGGCGGCCCGGCTGGCTGCCGGCGGCTGCCCGCCCAACGCCCCGCCGGTAAGTGCAGCGCCCAGCACCGCCGGGGGGTTCGCGGGGAGGGGGGCTCGGGAGGCTGGCCCCGGCCCGCACGGGGTCACGGGTACATCCCCAAAGGATTTGGGAAGGGAGCGTGACGGCAAAGCCGGAGATTTCCAACCCAGAAGGGTTCTTCAGAAGTTCAAGGATTTCCCGTCCCGGACTTTTATCAAAAAGCGAAACTGTGCGGCTGTAGCGGCTGTACGCTCACCCGCTGTAACAGCTACCGGCTGCCAGAAACAGAAATAAAACGGGGAGTTTGGGAAAAGAGCGAAAGAGCCGAGTAGCGGCTGTGCAGGTGCCGTCCGGGACACACCTTCGGGGCTATCCCGGGTGCCGGGGGAGCTCCCCGTGTCCCTCCGCGGGACCCGGGGCCGCCCAGCCCTGCTGACACCGCCCCGCGGATGCCTGCTCGGTGTTGCGACTGGGATTTGCCTTCATCCTTCCTAAGAGAAGCTGCCGGTGGAAGGCATTCAGCTCCTCCTTCCGAGAAGCCCATAAAGTGCAGCTAAGAATCAAACGCTTGTGTCTGTGGTGCTGGAGGAAACTTTGAGTGGGATGATTTCTGAGTGGGCTGTGCTTTTGCCCTCTGGGTGCTTGAACGTGCCTGCCTGGCTGATGGGCTCACTCCTGTCCTTAATGTCCCCCAGGCAAGCACTGGCTATGTCATTTTCCTCAGTTTGTGCTGCACAGTGGCACTTAATACCTGGTAGGGAATGGAGAGAGTGCATGAGGATGCCAGGAGGTTCCACCTAACACAGGTGCAGCTTTATTTGCATGTATTGTAATTATCTGCACAGTCTCTCTGTGTTTGTTTTCTGTGTATCAAAGGCCTTTATTATCCTTGTCCCTTTTCCTTTGTCAGAGCAGGTAGAGCAAAGCTTTTGAAAGGTGAAAAAAGTCTTGATCTAGAGTCTAGCCTAGACATCTGAAGAGGTCCTGAGAATTAGCTGATGGGGCAAAATGCAACAGAATACCCTGAGATTCTGTTTCAGGACACACAAAATGTGTGTTGGGGTTTTGATAACATTTGGAAGTAATGTATTGTTTTCTAAACAATGCTTATCTGGATGTTTGCAAGAATGGGGGGGGAGGGTCCGAAGAGGAAGCCAATCCCTACTGACCCTCGTTTTCATTCAGACTTCCTGTATGATCTACAGAATTCCCATTGAATCTAAATATAGTGCTGTTTGAAAGTGCATTGTGGAGCAGTGTCCAAATGCACAGTGAGGTTTGCATTTTCAGGCCTGATCCAAAGCCTTTTGAAATTGACGGGATCTCTCTTTTGATTTGCTGGGTTTGGAGTAGGCTCTTATTTGTGTGGTGTAAAAGGTCACATATCTTATCTCATTGGATTCAGGACTGCTGGACCTTTTGTTTTCTGGATTGCAGCAAATGGTGGAAAGTTTAATTTCCCTTGTGAAGTGCCTGAGATAGGCTGCTTCAATGAGGAGCACAGAAACCCCTGTTCCTGTTGTTGGGGTGGGCCTCTGCCATAAAGAATTGGGTCCTATCTGTGAGCGGATCTCTGCCATGGGAAAAAACATTCCCGGTGGAGGGGAGTCGGGGGCCTCAGCCAGGTGTTCAGGTGAGGAGACCTGTGAGCAAAGGCCTGTTTGTGTGGTCTCCTTCCTGCAAGTCTCAGGGGACTTCCTTGATAAGCACTCGATGATGGGCAAATTAATCCCCCTTTTCTGCAGGGTTTCAAAGTGTGCCTAGGAACATAATAAAATAGGAATCATCACAGTGTCAGAACCTCAGCAGACCTGAGCACGGAGTAACAGATAACTGGAGTTTACTCACTGTGCAGCATGCAGTAAGGCTTGATGGTTGAAATTTCGTGAAAACTGCACTCTCTGACACTCGTGAGACCTGTAGCCTAATTGCAAGCTCAGATTCTCTCTAATCCTGGTGTGGTGAGCAGCTCCTCAGGAAAGAAGATGCAATAAACAGTTGTACTTACTGCCCTGTGAGCGTGAAGTAGGTTAGCGGGAGATAACAGTCAGGGGTTCTGCTACTCAGCTGCTGTGAATTGGCCTTGCAGTGGGAATCTGATGCAATATGCTGGCAGGGTGAGCACTGGTTAGTGTTTGTGCCAAAAGGGCAGCTTGCTCAGTTCCCCCCCCCCCCCCTCCCCCCTTCTTGTTTAATTGTATAACAAGACATCTGAAAAAGCAGCTCCTGTCTGTAAGAGTTTCATGCCCATACAATGCAAGTCCGAAGTTTCCTACAAGCTCTTCTAATGCACTGTCAAACTAAGCAACTACTGGATGAGTAAACACCAGAAGGCTGCTGCTTGGAGCATGCTGCTCTCAAAGGATTTACCTCCTTTGCCATAATAATTAAGAGATCTTTCAGCACAGATTCAGAAAGGTTTCCACACCTGGTTGAAAACCCTTTGGAAAGGTGGGTGGGTGCCTCAGAGATGAAAGAAGGGCTAGTTTCCTGCTGTTGATATCTTTCCTGATGAAAGAGTGGAGGTGTATTCTCATGTGTGGGGCAGCTGACAAGGGACTGAATTCACATTAGAATAGAAAACCAACATACTGTTTGCAGTCTGCAGGGATAACAAATCTAATTACTTGAGAGGGCTATGATTCATACAGTTTGTGTTGCTATCCTTTCAATTAGACGTATTTAAAATATATAAATAATTTAAAGTTTCAGTGCTCAGATGATGTGCATTGATTACAGAATACTGTTAGTTGTTTGTGTCTCTTCAAAGTCCTCCAAATCTCTGTGGACAGCTGATAAAAAGATACACCTCTTTGCTTATGTTAAAACTCTTTAAACAGTTTCCCAAGCACAAGATTTACTGCATGCTACACTCTCAATTCCTTTCATTTTACTGCTGCTGCCTTTACAGTTTTCTACCACAGTGAGGCCTGTGTGTGAGTCAAAATGTGATTTTCATTAAGTGTGGATGGAACCAAACAAAGTTTAATCTGAAATTATCCCAGATTAACATTTTGATATTGCAGTGTTGGCGTCAATTACTGGGTCATGTACTGAACTAATGTAGGAGGGAAAAACAAGGTGTCTTGGTTTATCCCTAATTGAAAGTTTTGCAGGCTGTGTCCCTGGAGAGTTGGTAATGGGATACAGGATTGCTTACTGCCAGAGTTGTGGCTGGAGTGGGAGCAGGTTGCTGTGCATGGAAGTTGTTGCTGTTGGCAGCTGTGGGACAATCCATGGGAAATGAGTTGGTGGTCTGTGTTTCACTCCCAGCTGGCAAATAGCCTTGTCACAAACCACAATTACCACTAATTGGCATCATTGTTGGCAGTTTCAGGGAGACAACTGAGGACTGAATGGGATGTAGATTAAATTAGTAATATTATTACTTAGCACCTAAATTCTTCATTGTGCTTCACAAATGCTAATTAATCAATTTGTGTGATTGCCCCTGTTAGGTAAAACCCAAACATACTGTCGTTTCTGGACAGGTGTATGTCAGAGTGAGGTGTGTGTCTCCACAAGGAAGTGGAGAGGCAGGGACTGTTCAATATGAGAGATGTGCTCCTGTAGCTGCATTTCTGGAGGTAAACTCTGTGCTGCCTCTGGCACAGGCAATAGCCTTAAGGATATAAGCCTTAAGGATACAGCTACTGTAAAAGGGTTTTAGCTCGTCCCTTATGAGCAGAGGAAAAAAGCTCTCCTGGTGTGAGGGATACACATATGGGTGCAACTACATCCACAGAAGGGATTTATACTGGTGTAAATATTTTGGTTGTAGAAAAGTAATGCTTGTGCCCAGGTATACTGTATGAGAAGAATTTTTGTATCGGTACTGAAAGGAGGTCAACACCAGCAGAAGTTCACTTTGAAAGTGATTAGCTTTGATGATTGTGTTTCTCCCAGGTCAGGGATTCAGACACCACATTTCACTTGTCCTCATCCACCCTCACCCCCAGACACCCCCAGTCTGAGCAGTTTATACTCTACCTACTGCAGGCAGGTGCTAGAGGCAACATTAAACAGGGCAGAAACGTTAATTTTGTGTTATAGCTTGAGTTAAGGAAGTTCTTACTGTCTTAGTTTTTAAGAGCTTCTTCTCTTCCCTGTTCTAAGTTTTTACCCCTGTTGCATTATCTGCACTGTGTGTTACATGAGGCACACCACTGAACAGCTTCCAAGGGCCTCAAGGACAAAGAGCAAAGTATGGCTCTATTGCTGGTGGGGTTGGCAATTTTTTGTTCCTCAATACCTAAGTCCTGTATTCCTGGTAGCCCAGGTAAACTGCAGTTGGGTACAAAGGATCATGCTGGCAGCCCTGGTCTGTAGGGAGCCTCAGTGACCAGGACAGGTTATGCCTTTGTTGCTGATGAACCATGAATCATTTGAGGGAGCTAAGCAAGTTCTAGCCTGCTGTATCCTTGTCAGGGCTCAGTGTTACACCAGCCAGAGGAGGAGGAATCTCTGGTGCTCTGGGAAAAAGGGAAGATGGCGCTGGCTTTAGATGTGCTGTTTACGTGAACGTGTCCTACCTGGCAAATGCCAGGCAGTGCTGCTGGACTGAACTCCCATCACTCCTCCTTCTGACCAAAGTGATGGTCTCTTTGTGGCACACCTGGTGTGCTGCTGATTGCGTCACCTGAAGGGGAGATGAAGAACAGAGTTTTGGGATGGGCAGGCTCTTTCCTGTGGGCGTCTCCTGTATGCTAAATAACTCCCCCATGTTTCTACCAGCAGCAGAACTAAGGAGGGAGGGTTTGGTAGGATGGATGTTCACTGCATTTGTTCTCCCCACCCTTCTGTATTATTCCCAGCTGTTCCCTCCTTGTCCTGGATGACTCCGTAAGAGGCAGCATCTTCTCTGCAGCTGCGTGCACTGGTTGGTTGACAGTAAGCTAGTACTTGGACATCTGGCTTCTGCCAAACAACAAATAACACATGGCTACTGCCCAATTTCTTTCATAGTTTGTAGAAGTTGTAGGAATTTGTTCTGAGCCTTCTACCTCAATTTAAGATAGTTTCACAGGTTCAAAAGCTGTTAAAGAGGGCTCTCAGTAAGAAGGACGGAAAGAAGGACCATGCAGTAGTTCTTACTGCTTTGGAAAACCAGTCTGAGAGGACAGGCACGGGATTGAGGACTATAGTCTTGATTTGTGAGAGTCAGGGATGCTTTGTAATTCCCACCTTGGCCACTCTGATGGCCTGGTATCAGCAGGAATAGAGGCAAGGAGAGCTCATGTGATCCCTGGCTGCCAGTACCTGTCTCCTCACTGTGCACTGTTGGGTTCTCCAGGAGCCTGTGCTGCTTGTGGAGGACCCTGGGAGAGGGCTCCTTGTCCTCAGTGTTTGCCTGCAGGGTCATGCTTCCCTGAAAGAACAAGGACTCAGAGCATATGGGGGCTTCTTGCAACACTTGAGGTGCTTGTGGAATTGGCCTAAGCTTTTAGGAGCAGTCCCTGGCTTCACTGAGTTTTCCTACCTGTGCCCGTTGTTTTCTGTGTGTCAGCCCTTACTACTAGGGTAGCCTTTACTGCCTGGAATTTGGGAGTCACAATTGTGACACAGCTGAGTCTTGGCTAAGTTTGAGGTCCTCTGTTCCTTAGGGGCACTTTTATTTCCATGGGAGGTCTTCCTGCAACAGCTTGATATGGATAAGGGGAATTGAGTGGGAGAGCTGTCTTTTACTGATTGCTCTCTAGAGGAACCCAATTTCCATGGCTCTTTACAAGCACTAAATGCACCTTAAAATGTTCTATATTTAACATTTCAAAAATGCGTAAGTGGAAAAGTAATGTCTTAGATAATAAATATGAAACTACGGGGCATTTTTTTAAGATGCACATTTAATATTTAATTTTGTGAGAGAGACTCTTGCAGAGACTTGGCTGTGGAGTGCTCCAGGCAATGAGCTCAGATGTGGATTTCAGGTACGTGTGCAGTCTAATAACAGGGTTAGTGACAGCGCTGTGTCAAATGTGTTGACATGAGCAGTTCCCTTCTTTGACTCGTCGCAGTCGTTCCCCGTGTGACAGGATGGGCTGCGGGAACTAATTGTAATGAGTTTGCTTTAGACACTTAGGATTTTCAAGCATGCCCTTTTAAAATACAGGTGAGAGGGATTATCTTGCAGTTTGGATGCTGGAGGCAAGAGACCTTCTCACTGGGGGATCTGAAGTGGGGGAGTGGGGATTGCACGATTAGCCGAAGGTACTGTGGTCTCCTGGGTAGCTGAGGGTAATTAGTGTTTCTCTGGCTCTTTCTCTGGCTAATTCCTTCAGCACCCTGCCCTATTAGGGGAAAGGGAGGAAACACATAAACCATTTCAAAATCCCAGGGGGTGGAAAAGAGCATCTGCTCCTAACATCTGAGGTTACTTTGAACCTGTTGAAATATGTACTAGCTGCTTTATTGTCTTTGCCAAGAGTTTCCACCTACAGTGATCCCAACCTCTGACTTGTTAACAATGAGGTTGTTGGAGGCAGTAGTCATCCTCCTCCTCTTCCCTGGCTCACAGCAGCTGATAGTGGCTGCTGCTGTGGACCTAGCTCTGCAATGTGTAGGAGCGGGGATGACTAAAACCACCAAGATTTTCTTTCTTCTTTTTTTTGCCCCCAAGACCAGGATTACCCACCACGTTCACGGTTGTTGCATATGTCTCCTGCTGCTTGGGTACAAATAGCTGCACTCTGGGGGCCTGAGTTGTCCTAGCCACAGTGAAGATGATGTAGGGAAGAGCCAGTTAGTCGCTGGGTTTTCAGCTGGCAGATGAACATTTTGTCATGAAAAGGGAGCAGAGGTTTTGTTTCACCCTGGGTAGACGAGGAGAATCTCTCTGAAAGTGTCTGCATGTCTTATGGAATATTTTTCCATGCCAATGCTGTTTCTTTTCTCAAAACTGAATTACCTTCAGGAACTAGATCTATTTGGATATTGGTCATGCTGAGTATGGCAGGCAGCTGTCCAGTTGGAAGTACTGTATCTGCTCTTTATTATTTACTGGAAATCAGTGGAATTTAACTTGTCTGGATTTGTCACCTTGTCCTCTGACTGCAGACCTGCAGCACTAGAATAACTGTTTTGTGTTTATGTGTCAGTATATCCCTAAGTGGAAGGCATCATTAGGAGGGTGGGAATCTTGTGTCTTGCTGGCTTTGCTTGTGATGGGGACCTGCCTGACTTCTTTTACAAGTGTCTACTAATTTTGTATAGTGACCTATGGGAGAAAACTTGGGCCTTACTTCAAGGAGTATCATACCTCCTGCTGCCTCTGCTAACAGGAGTTGTCCTGCTGCAGGGATGCAAAATCTGAATTAATCCCTGGATCTGTCACTGAGTTTGTGAATTTGGGCAGACAGCCCAAATAAACCCAAAGCTTAATATTCATGGGCTTAATTTCCTCTTTGCTCAGCAGAGAGAAAATGCTTCCATCTTTTGTTCATTTCCAGTAAAAACTTTTTTTGTGGTTGGGACTCTCTCTTGCTTGTATGGCATTAAGCATCATCAACTGCTGTTAGTAGAGCTGACTCCTTCTGTAAAGTGCATAATAAGAGTGTATAACCCAGGGACACAGAAAATAGTGGTCTCTGTGACTTGCAGCTGAACTTTCAGGTCAGGCGTTGGGGAGGGGTTTCTGGAACTGGGGTCACTGCAACAGCAGAAAGAGCTAAAGAAGCCTGGGACTTCAGGTGATCTGTAAAGGTAGTAACAGTCCTGAAAATCTGCTAGTTCACCAGGAGAGGAGTGGTGAGGCTGTGGAAGGAAGCTGAAGATCTGGCATGTGTTCAGTTGAAGTGGAGCTTCAGTAAGCAGCAGGTATCAGATCAGCTCAGGGAGCAGGGGTTAGAGCTGTGCTGATGGGACCTGAAAAGGTTTTATCTGCATACTGCAAGATGCCTCCATGTGATGGAACTGGAAAGCTGCCTTGTGGAAATGTGATGTGGCCTTGTAAACTGGGGGCTCTCAGTGGCTTTAATCCCTCCTACTGCTGTTGAAGTTTATGCCAAGGTGTATTAATTATTAGTTTTTCATTAAAAATGTTTTACTTTTAAATGGAAAGAAAGCTAAATTTTATAGAGGAACTTAAGAGCAAAGCTTCAAATTATTATTGCTATTATTGCTATTGGAATATGGTTGGAATATGTCACTTCGCAGGACTAATATATTCTTCTCTAGGATGAGCTAAAGGGAATGTAAATCTTTGGCATATAGTTCTTTGGACTGAATTTGCTTTGAACCTGCTTGAGCCTTTAAGATGTAGCTGGCAGATGTTCATTCTCATGTTGGAAAAAAAATGTTTAGTATAAATATGTCCACCTATTTTAGGCAGCATAATGCCATTGTTGCATGTTTGTTTCATCACCAAGAGTCTGACTGCTGTATACATTACCCTAATGTACAGTGAATCACAGACATCTCAGCTCTTGCTCACAAAAAGAGGCTTGGGTGAGTACAACCCTCCTTCTTTGAGTCAAGTTATAAAATTTGTCTTTGATCAGCATTCCTGGAGTTAGCAAGCTGCTCTGAGTTTCTGCTGGGGCTGGGCTGCTGTTACCAAACATCAATACCTGTGCAGGATTGACTGGAACACTGGACAGCTATGGGAAGATGATCAATTTTCGTTTAGCTCTTAGCAAATCTTCCCCTGCTGTTGCTGAGGGATTTTACCCTGCTGGGTGAATGGGATGGGAGGCCTTCTGTACAAAACTGGAATGTGATACTTCTGGCTATGCTGGGCATTGACTTGGCTTTCAGCATGAACGGTGAAAGAGAAGCATTAGTCCTGGTTCTCACTGCATTCAAAAGGTTGTGTTTAAATGTGTTTCCTGTTTTATTGCAACATACCATTTGTTACAACACGGTTTGTGTTGCTGTCTGTGTGTATAAATTGATCAGTGCTGATTATACTGTAAATGGGCAGTGTTGGGCTTTGTGTTGGAACTCATTTGAGATGTTACATGTACTCAGTTTGTATTGTATTCTGTTTTTATTACCTTATGTTGTTCTCACTGTATTGTGTGTTGTAGCTTGTATTTACTCCTTTTGGCATTGCTGCTTTTCTCCTAGATCTCAGACTACAGCAGTTTCCTACAGCTTGCATATGGCTTTATCAAGTAAAAATTTCTTTTCGGGGTTGCCTGGTACTTTTGCATCTTACATGGCTTCTGAGGAGTTCAGGGATGGTGTCTATGCCCCGGGTACATCACATGGCCTTCAGCAGAGTGGTGCTGATGAGTGTTTTGGAGGGGGTGAGACTGCTGAAGTGGTTGAGATCAGTGGCACTGTGCCAGACTGATGGCACGTGTCCAGTTCCGACCCCAGAACAGGGCAGCAGGAGCTGTCTCCAGAGGCTCTGTGGAATGTGACAGTCTTTACAAATGTCAGAAACTTGAGGACTAGCAAGTGGCTTGTACAATCAGGAAATCTGTCCATCCTTGTTTCAATCCCTCTGCTCCTTTTGGGTCACCTGTGGTTCCCATACTGCTGCATGGCCTTGGGAAACCTGGTTCTGAGGAAACACTCATTAATGATGAGAAACAAAATTGCTCTACGAAATTTGGCCTTTGGAGGATGGGAGTGAGGGACAAATATCTTTGCCACTGTCATTTCTGGGCAATGCCTGGTGCTACTTCTCTGGTTAGTGAGCAGAAGATGGAAGGACTGGTTTGTCCGAAATACCCTTTTTAGAAGATGTGCATTAGACTTAGTATGATCTACAGGTACTGCAGAGCTTTTATAAACTGTCTTGAAAACTATGCTGTGGGCGAAACATGGGGCAGGATTTGGCCTGTAACTATTTTGCCTGTAGCTTGAAATTCAAAGTTAAATCCAGAATCTGCAGTTAAAATGTTCAGGTGTTAGTGTAACTTGTGTAACTGTAAACTGTGAACTATTTGTTTGTCTTTTTCTGAAGATTCTGTTGCAAAGGCAGGCAGATACATTTGACATTCCTCCAACAAACTCTCGCAAGGGTAATTTTGTGTGGAAGATTGAGTGGCATGGAAACACTGTAAGATATCATCCTTTTGTGGATTTTGTAAAGAGGAGATACAGTTGAAATAAATCATAATATGCACAGAATCTCAACTGCTTGAGAGAGCTTCTTTCAATCTCAACAGACTGCTGAGAGAGCTTCTTTCAGCAATTACCTGTAAGAATAAAGTAAAAAGCATTTATTATTGATACTCACTTTTTACGTGGTAAAAAAATATTTCTTCTGATACTTTAAATTTTTTTATTTGTAAGCTCCAAAGCAGTGTAGATCAAGACAAATGTGTTCAAGGAAGAAAAATATACGAGTTAATACATTAAGTTTACGTATTTTTCATTTGATGGATTTATGGTTTTTAATTACATCTTCATGTCTTGCATTGGGATCCCTGGGGGCCCTTTCTGAATTTCATACTTTCATACTCTTGTACACATGAGATGCTTTAACCTGCCACCTCGTGCAGTCTTACTGCTGCTTGACTGACCTCTGGTGAAATTACTTGTTATTCAAGTTTAAAATCTGAGACTTCTGCAAAGGGCTAAATGATTAGAAGAATATTTGTGTGCTTGAGAGAGTTTCTCATGCTGACATGTTGTGAAACACAGGCTGTGAATGGGTTTCTCTGATTTTTGTATGGAAGGTGGAGTTTGTGCTCAGCTTTTGCTCAGTTGATCATGAGGAGCAACACCCTGACTCAGTCTTGCTGGCTCCCTGAGGGCAGTTTGGCAGTGGGAAGTAGTCATGTCTTTGGTAACAGCCCTTTGGGGAGCCATAGCTGGGTTTGGGGAAGAGTATTTTCAGCAGTACGTCATCCTGAATGTGCATCTCCTTACTTCTGTCTCCGGTTACATGCGACACTGGATTTTCATTTCATAGCAGTTTGCATCGTGGTTCTTTTATTGACAGTGGAATCAATAACCTGTGTTAACAGGTGGAAAATGAAGCCTGTTTGCTCTATGCAGTTTCAGCTGATTTATGTGGGTAAGATGCAGAGGAAGCCAGACTGCAGAACTGGTCAATGTCTGTATTCCAAATCCATCTCTCTGTGTTGGTATCATTACGTCCATCTGCTTTTCCCCAGCACATCCTCTTCTTTTTTCTGTTCAGTGGGAACATAATTACCTGTTCATGTGTATGTGTGTGGAAATACTGCCAGGATCTATTTGTTGTGATTATGATATAGCTTACTGAAGAGGCAAAAAAACCCTGGCTGAAAATACTCAGGTTTTCCAAAAGAAACTTGTTTTTGGGACTGACAGGGAGCATCAATATTCAGGCACAACTTGAGCTCCTGTTCTCAGATTTGTGCTGTGTGTTCTTTTATTATTCTGGTCATGGCTGCTCATAAGCACATGCAGCTCAAAAGCAAAATAGCTGTTTGTTCTGTAAGAATTTAGTTGGGTTTCAGCTTCTTGTTGCCAAGTCTCTTGATGACATGAAAGATGTGTTATATGCAGGGTTGGCCTTCCTGACTCACCCTGAGTTCTTCACTGCATGTTTTATTCCTGTGGGAGGGTTTGGCTCCTGGAGGATTGGGTGCAGTGAGAAGTGTGGAGTAGATAGTTAAGGAACTGAATTGCAGAACACTTAACCCTGGGAAGTGAACAATAGTAAGAACACAGAGGCTTTGTCCTCTGAGGTGATTCACTGGAAGTCTCTACTTTTTTCTTTTTACAGTTTTTATTTTAATTTCTCTTGCTAGAATCGTAGAATATCGTGAGTTGGAAGGGACCCACAAGTCCAGCTCCTGGCCCTGGACAGGACCATTCCAAGAATCACACCACACCGGTCCAGGCTCAGTCTGATTTTTCCTTCTTGTCACCGGAGCAGCAGTCCTGTTTGCTAGTGTTAGAAAATTGTCCATGACATCCTGTCCTTCCAAGAGGCTCTGCTTGTGCTTTCTTTGGGCAAGCTCTCTCACTAAGCATGATGGTAAGCAATGGTCCACCTGCTGCTAAGGAAGTGAGCTGAAAAATGTCTGGTTATTCAACGAGAAAAAACAGAGATTCACTAAGTGAAAGACATACTTCTTTCTGTACCTGAACAGGATTCCTCAAGTCTGTGCAACAACAGAGAGTTAAGGTAATCCTGATTTTACAGACTGAGCTATCCCAGGAGTTTTGTAGCTCAGCTGAGTACAATACAGGAGTGTCATCAGTGAGAGATTAGAATAAGCTTTGTTATCTTCAAAGGCTGTTTACTTAGTGGTTGGAGAATCGCTGTGTTTGTAGGCAGAGATAGGAAATGTCCTGGGGCAGGTGGGAGCTGACAGAATTACACAGAGCCTGTAGTGTTTCTCTTCATGCATCCCAGAATTGCCTCCCAACCTGCTGGCTGACACTGCTTTTGTGTACACCACCCATACTGAGGTCTTTAAGAGATTGCCAGGGTTATTTTGGATGCTAAACACTGAACCCGAGCAGTATCCTTAATTTCTACAAAGCCTGGAAGAGCATCACTTGTATTTTTCTTACATGTATACATGTATAAATTTTCCTTCAAGTATTGGTTAGAGGTATTTTAAAAATCTCAGAGTTGAGTTCTGAGGATAGTTACCTACCCTTGGGTATTTCAGCTATTGCTTGTTACCACATGGAAGACAATTTGGATTTGGGTTTTTGGAGGATTCTTGTGCAGCTCTTGGGTCTTTTCTGCAGAATTCCTTTTGAGAGCAGTTAAGTTACATTTGATCTCCAGAAAAAGGACAACCTGATATGCAGATTTATGTATAAAATCTGCTATAAACTTAATTTGGAGCCCACCAGGATACATGTCCCACATGCAAGTGTTTTGCAAGTCCTTTTTTTTCTCGTGAAAACATCCCTGTAAAAGTGGTCTTGAAAGTGAATTTTTGCCTCCTTGGCATTTTTCAAAAGACAAAACACAGTTGCAGTTTTCCAGGCAGATATATTTTTGTTCCCAGCTGTTTTGAATGCTCATTTGATGTCAAGTCTTTGTTCAATCCAGTCCTATGACATTAATGACTTTGGAGTAAGTAGGTATGCAGAGCTGGAGGAAATCCTGTTTTATGCGTTCCTATTCTAGGAGAGCCTCAGAAAGAATAACAATAATGCACCTCGGTGAGGTAATGGGTAAACACAGTAAGAAATAAAACGTGCTTGTTCCTTACTGAAGCAGAAAAATAGCTTATGAAGCATAATGTTGTCTTTGATAACTGTAGATAATCTGACCTGCTTCAGCCTGTGGATTATGACATTAACTGGGGAAGGTGAAAGGGCTTTTCGTAAAGAGCCTGTCCCTCTCAGTTGTAAAGAAGCAAATGTTAACGAGAATTAAAAAGGAGTAGGACCAAGTTATAACCCAGCAGAGTCACATGAAAGGCTCGCCCTGCCCTCGGTGGTCAGTGGCTTTCCCCCTGAGGTCCAGGGTTGTGTTGTGCAGTTCAGCCTTACCCTGACTCCCAGGTGGGTGCTGCTTCCAGTCAAGGGGTGGGTGGTGCAATGCAGAGGTCTGATGGAGCCCTGGGTCTGTAGGTGTCCCCTTCATGGTCCTCCCAAGATGCTGTGGGAAGGAGAAAATGGGAGCATATCCCCCAGCTTTTTCTTCCCTCTGCTGAGTGAAGTTTAGGAGAGGTGTTTGTTTTTTAAAGGAACCAGGTTTCTTGTAGGAATTTCTTCATCAAATTCTTGAGGAAGTTTAGAGTGGATTTAGAGCTTCTCATCCTGGTCAGTGGATGGATAACAGGTAAAAAAATAGGGTGAAATTTTGTGGACTGTTTTTTGTTTTGGAGAAGAAAATGTGAAACTGTATCTGATGTAAAATCTGAAACTGTATGTGAAACCATATTTTTTCTATCATCCAGCTTCCACAGCAGCATGTGTGAATACAGCGAAACATCTGAACTCCAGCCCACTCACTCAGAGCTGCAGGCCTCCCTGGGGGCCCAAGGCAATTCAACTAGCGTTACATTTTTAGATAAGCTTACCCCATTTAGCACATGCATTTTGATCAGCCTGAGATTACAGACTAGTGACTTGCATGCATATGAACCAGAGCCCTGGTGTTGGTGTTCCTTAGACATGCACTGGTTTTATGAGCATTAATCTGGTGTGTGCACTTCAATCGTATTTCTAGTCCCTCTCTACCTTCATCTTTTTGGCTGCAAAACAGCAGAGATCCTTTTTCTTTGAGTGAGTAGGCAGAATCATACTTGTGACATGTTTTAAGATTGCTTAGAAGATACAAACTTATTTGAGTGCTTGTGTTTTATCGGTTTTGCTTTATTTGATTCTTTAAATGTCAGCCACTCTGAGCAGCTCTAGGATTTTCCTCCTTTATTTGGGAAGTGTCAGTTGATGAGAAGGCAGCTGATGTGCTGAAAGCATCACTCCTTTAGGAATTTAGTGTGCGAAGTGTTTGGCTGGGAAAAAAGCCCTGTGACAGTTCCCCTTTTGTTTTCTTTTGCTCCTCCNCCCCCCCCCCCCCCGAAAAGCTTCAGTTTTGCCCTGCTGGTTTAATGGTTAAAGAATGCTGCAACTCTGTTCAGCTGTGCAGTGCCTTTCAGGTAGTGAGAGGTATCTGAGGAATGAGAGGGATCCCCTGGGAATAACTGGCTGGCACTTGGTTGACCTAATCTGACGGGTCTATACATAGTCCCTGTTCCTGCCAAGAGAGCATCTGATGCAGCAGCAGCAGCTGCCAGGGGTGTGACCCCTTCTGGTAAGTGGGGCCTGCATGGGCATGTGCCTCCCTACCTGTCTGGTGGGCGCAGCTGCCTCCAGCTCCTCCTGCTCTCCTGTGCTCCTGGAGAAGGCAGCCCCTTCAGGAGGCCTTGGCCTAGGTGGAAGGAGCTGTTGGAGCCCCGCTGGCAGGAGGGAACTGGGATACCTGAGTGTATCTTCTGTAGAGGAGCAGCTGTCCGGCTTCCTTATGCACACAGTGCTTCTTGGTGCAGCGTTCAGGGGAAGGCAGTGAAGGGGTGGAAATGCAGGTGGGAAGTTCAAGGTGGGAGGTGGCTTGAAGCATCTCCCTCTCCTAGACCCCACTAGCTGTGTTACTGGCTCCAGGAGGGGCTGTAGGAAGGATGGAAACCATCCAATTGCTGCTGCTTTCCAGAAACACTTGAGATCAGAGTTGTATGAGTATGTATCACGTCTCATGTATCTTGCTTGTTTCAGGTTATGTTGTGATGGCAGTCCTGATCATTATCTCATTTTAATTTTCAAGGGCATGATGTATGTGGGTATACCTACTGTGCTCAGAGATTTCACTGTGAGATTAGAGATGTGTTTAGGAAATTAGTAATGAGAGAAAAACACGTAATTAAAAATGGTATCAGTTTGGAAGCTCATCCATCTTCAGCCAGCTTGCTGGAAGAGAAAGGAGTCTTACACAATACCTAGTGGTGGGAAAATGCATTTGGCTCTCCACATTTTAAACAGGAAGGAACTATTTAAATGACAGACTTACAATAGTAATTGGGGCATTTATTTGTGAACGCTGGATAACATATTGTAGCTGAATAATGCAGTAATTCTGTATAAAGTTGAGCCAGATCTTGTTATATTTGTTTACTTTTAATGATGCCTTCACACAGTTTTTTTAGAACTTATTTGGAGCCTTTCTAAAACAATTGGGTAATTGTACTGAAAACAGCATTCATATTTTGAGATAGTCATACTTATATATGCCAGATATTGTCTGTAACATGGAGGATTCACACTTAACAATTAAGTTGTTTCCTGAGATACGCAATTTTATGTGAAAAGTCTTAAATTCGAAATCTGCAGCAGAATTTTAGCTCTTCATCCCTGATGACCATTATAAAGTTGCCATATGTCTTAGAATGTGCTCAGCACAACTGCGATTGTTCAGACTGTGAATTTCCTCTCATTTTATGATGAAGTACTTAGTTTAGAATAATTTTATTCTTTAGTAGGAGAAACACCATTTGGTCATATATGGTTCATTATAAAATGTGGTAACTTTTAAGCATTTCAAACAGTACATGTGCTTCATTTGAGTTTTTATGCCGTTTTTCATGAACAATTAGCAATACCTTGTTGTCATTTTTGTCATGAAATGCCCATAAACTCAATTATCTTCTTGTTTTGGTCCCGCTTACAAACACACAGAAAACCTAAGCAGATGTCAGAGCAATAACCAGGTGTACGTTGTAGTACTTCACAAACTTTTAATTGCTGCAGGGATGTTTCCTAGTTAATGGCTGTGTATTAAGTGCTCCTATATGTTGTGCCTTGTTCAGGAGTGTACCTTACACGTGGTATGCTCAGGCTGGTTTATCCAGTGACAGCCTTGGAGTAACCTTGCAGAGAGGGATGTGCTTTTCCAGTTATGTTGTTTGTAGTGTAGTTAGCAAAACTGCTGACTTGCTTGTGGGGTAGGGCCCTGTGTAATCAAGTATTCCGTGATCTTTGGGGGCGTGCTAATGGTGGCTGTTGACTGTCCACCTCTTGAGAGGTGGTGAGTGTCATTATCTGGGAGGATGGGCAGTAGATGAGGATGGTGTGGCCAAAAAGACTCACCAAAGGTCAGCAGTTCTTGATGGTGCTTGGAGCAGGGAGCACTTAGTAGGTGGCCGAGGGACCCTTTGTGTCTCAGAACTGGAGATCAGCAACTGAGGTGGAGAGGGTGGGAAGCTCCTTGGCATTCCCTGTTGGGCTTACCCATGGAGAAATGGCCTCTCTGGAGGGGTGTGAGGGGAAGCACAGTCTTTCTTTGCAGCCTCCTTGAGGTCTGTGCTGTTGTGCATGAATGGGGAGATGTAGATATGGACCGAGGGTATATCTCCAGTTGCTCTGTGTGTTCACTGCCCAGAAGCAATGGCAACACAGAAAAAGGAGACCCTTGGTTCATGACCCTGTGCAGTCCTGCAGGTTTGTACCCAGACCAGGCCAGAGTGACAGGATTGGTTCTGAGATATATTATGTATTGATAAAACAATGAGAGAGAGAATTTTTTTCCAGGAATTAAATAATTGCTTCCTGGATGAAAGTACCCAACATCTGGCTCTTGGGTTTCATGTATTTCATCATGTAGATGTAACTGTTTGCTTTGTTCCTGCAGTAATGTTAGCCTACTAATGTATGAAGCTATTTCAGGTCAGTGAAAAACTGCATATAAATCTTTATTACATGTACTTGATTGTCTTTAACTCTTTATAAGATATAATTAGCACCCAGTAATCATATTGCGGTGCTGTTTCTGTGATTACTCCGGTAGTTACTGTGCAGTGCAATCCCGGTTTTATAGACTGGAGCTAATGTGAATTTGATTGGAATAAAGGACAAACATCAGCCTGTGTTGTTGGCCAGGTAATTTTCTCACCTTTCTGCTGCCCAGTTCCATTGCCTCCTGCAGTTCTGAGATGTGGCTTCTGATTCAAAAGTCGTGATCTTCAAAATGTGGTACTTCAGGTTGAAGTGGGGCCATTTTCAGTGGTGGTGTCTGTGATGGGAGGGAAGAGGATGATCGTGGCAGGTCTTCAAGGATGGTAACTTGGCAAAGCACTAGTGCCTAGAAATGTTTTTGATCCTATTGTAATGAATAGCTGCTAGTTCCTGTTGTTGTTTCTGTTTTGATTGAGTGCCCAGCTGGTGTGTGGTGCAGATAGGATGTTGGGGCAGGGAAAGGAAGTAACTGTCAAAAGTGCATCTCCCTCAGGAAAGCAAGAATGTGGAGGCATGGTAGAATTGGGGTTTAAATAGCACTTATTTTTCCTTGCCTTTCATAGTGCACTGACCGTATGCAATTTTCCACATGCTGGGTAATGGAAAATTGGCCCCAGAGGAAGCCACTTCGTAAGTCAAGTTTGGGATTATAAAATCAATCACTCTTGGGTCACTAATTGATGTGGAAGATGGGAATTTCCTATACGGTATGATAAGTTCATTGGTTTTCTGGCAGGGTGTGTACAGTGCACTGTTTAGCCAACGATATTCTTTCCTGAGTCTGTTGTTAACTCAGGAAAAGCATCAGGTCATTTACAGCTACACCCAAATTGTGGGTTTGTTTCTGAGTAGTAAGGGGAGGGTGGAGGGAGTTTCTCATGTAGGATCTACATGTGTTTTATGAAGTTTGTTTTCATCTCTTTGTGGCATAATAGTGAAGCTTGGCAGCCATGTGGGAATCCTGAAGATTGATTGCTCTTGGTGTTAAGCATCTCATATCTCTGAGTTTATATCAACACTACCCTTCTTCCAGCAGCAGCATCTGGCTCATTGGCAAGCTCTGTGGACAGTTGTTTTGACCGCTCTGGAGATTCCTCTGGCTGTCATGTGGCTGCTGCCTTGGCCCTGCTGCTTTGTTATTCTAGCTGGTCCCATTTTCATTTATTTAGTTTTTGGCTTACCTTTGGTTCTGATCAATTGCTCCAGAGATTGTAGTCTTGAATAAATCTTGCTTAATGCTCTCATGCAGGGACTTCTATGAGACGCTGATGTTAATTAATTTCAGTGACTGTTTGCTGGTGGAGCTTGGAGCAGTAACATCCCAGCCTGTGCCTTCTGTGCAGGTTTTCCCTGTGAATCACAGCATCAAGCATGTGTAGTAAAACGCACATCTTTGAGCATATCCTGCATAATGGCTTTCTCTGAGACTGGAGCTGCAAACATACATCAAATATTAACAGTGCACAGTCAGTGCCTGGAATGGTGCTGAGAGTCCTAGAATCAGCCACTTGGATTTTTCAAGTTGACCACTGGGAGCAGAGTTTCTGTCCCTGCTGATATAAACTGTCACAGGAGCAAAGAGTAGTGTGTATCAGTTCTGGATTTATATCCTCAATTGCTGTCCCTACCTGCTTGATAATGTTTTTTATTTATATACTGTGTACTTTAAAAACATTTTTTTTTAAGAAGTTTTTAAGTGGGTTTGGAAGACACGTGCTTAAATAAAAGTGAGTGTTTCTTAAAATATTAAAGCATCTATTTTTATTAAAGAAGTCTGAAAGGGTCACTGCTTCTCATGGTTGAAATCAGCAGAGCTGTGATGTGCAGGAGGTGGGACAAGGTACTTATCTTCCCTGCCTTTTACCTCTGATGATCTCTAGAACTGCTTCAGTACTGTCCTCAATGGGGGCTATTTTACAAGCTATCAGATTTTATAAGGATGTTAGCAATGATTACACAACTGGTTTTAAATGTGTATTTACATCTGTAATGATAATACTAAGGCAACTTGGGTGGCAGGTTTTGTTTTTTTAATGCCTCACTGCAAATTTGACACATAATGCCTTTAAAGTCTTGTAAAAAGAATAGGGAAATTTTCACACCAAGATATAACTTAAGTCATTGCCCAACAACTACAAACATACATTTCATGGACATTTTATGAAACGGAGAGGCACGTTGGTGAAAAGAGTTCACTGCTAATTTGAAATTAGGAACAGGGATGTTTCAATTTAGAGGGGGATATAATGACTTTGCATTCAGTATGAATGTTGCCATGGATTTCTTTAGGGTCCAGGTCTCACTCTGAGGCTATAATTTCTATTCTTAAAAGAACCCTTTCTTCCTCTGTACTTGGCCTTTTCCAGCAGGTGATAAGGCAGCTTCTTTTCCAAGGTCCCAGAACACAAATTAAAATAAAAACATCCTTTTATGTAGTACCTTCAATTGAACGGAAACATAAACATATCCTATGATGTTAGGCATTGTCTATAGTTGTGGAATTTCTATAGAGGTAACGTTAGATACAGTAAATGTTTAAGAGCCTTGTTAAGTGTGACTGGTAGGATGAGCTAGTGCCTTTCATCTCTTAGTTGCTGGTTTTAATAGGATCTGGCTTGAAGGGTTTTGAAAATTGTTGCCAGGTATTTGATTGTTTCTGTGTCTCGGGAGACAAGGCTTGTGCTGTGTGTGTGTGAGGAGCCTGAAAGAGTTTGCAGAGGTATTTTTGTCACTCATCTGTGGACATGTCTACATGTGCGTGTGCTATAGGCAGACATAAGCTCACTTTGCCCATGGGTTTAATATGTTTATATCCTGTGCCTTAGCAGAGTTTATAAACCCTATTAACATGGCTTTTGGGATGCTTTGAGCACGGGCAGAATGGGGTTTTGCCTGCCTGTGGGCATAGCCCCATGGATTTGTGTTTGTAGAAGACAGACCTTAGGCAAAAGGAGCTGCTCCTCTTCGATTACACCAGTCCTTTGGATGGTACAGTTTTCACAGGACCACTGCAGGGCTTCCTAACAAGAGGGTTACAGGTGGATATTGGTCACCAGACTGTTGTCATTCCACTCACGTGAGTGTGATTTGTTGGGCTGATAAAGGCAATTCTTACCCGGTCCCTTCTTCCGAGAGCTGCTCTCCGTCTGTTCATCCTCAGCCTGGATTGGTACTGGGGCTTGTCCTGAGCCAGGTGCAGAACCAGCACTCGGTCTTGTTAAATCTCAAGAGATCCCCGTCGAATCGAGCTTGTCCAGCTCTCTCTGGATGGCGTCCTGTCCTTCAGGTGTGTCAGCTGCACCACTCAGCTTGGTGTCATCTGCAAATCTGCTGAGGCTGCGCTCGATCAATTAATGAAGATGTTAAATAACACCAGTCCCAGTATGGACCCTGAGGGATACCACTCGTACCTGATGTCCATTGAGATGGACAGGTAGGAGTAGCTGGGCTTGCACCTTCTAATTTAGGCATCTCATTTGGATTCCTAAAGCTAGTCTCTGAAGTTGTAGGGAACAAAATGTTGCAATTCTGTACTTCTTACCTGTAAAGGAAGATTGAAAGTGGGATATAAAATGTAGCATAATTAGTGATAAAGGAAAGTTTTGGGTGTGGTGATGATGGGCTGTATTTGACAGAATAATTTTTCAAAGTGTACAGAGGGTCACAACTCGGACAAACAGTATGAAATTAATATAGGAATGATGCAAGTTGGAAAACTTGCGTGAGCAGGATTGTGTAGGTTACTAATAGTAACTGATAGTCATCTAAGCAGAGCAGTATTTTGAAGTCTGTGGCACTTGGACCCAAGCCATAAGTCTGTGCACAGATATGTTACCCATCTTTCCAAAACCAGTATCATAGGGCTGGGGAATGATCTTCAGATCTTTAAAAAATACTCTAGCTTCCTCCACTGGAATGGGGTTATCTGTCTCTTGATCACTTCCCACAGATGTTTTTCACCTGCTCTTCAGAAATTCTCAAAAGAACAAGATTTCTCAACACCATTCTGTAGCAATTGCCAATGCTCACTCACCTTTGATAGTTTTTCTTGTGTTACCTTTGCTTAAAAGTAGAATGGTTTCCTATTTTCCTTACCCAAGTGGATCTTGAAAGCAATTTGTCACCAGTCTTTTCACTTTTTTGTACTGGAGGACTCTGATTACTTTTCTAAAACTTTTACTCTTCTAAACTGAATAAACCAAACTCCTTTAACTTCCCACAACATTCTTGTTTTTTAAACTGCTGTTTGTCCTGTAGACACTCCTCAAATGGTCTATCTCCGGCTATGTTTTATCTGGCTGGGATCATACTTCCCCCTAATGAGATTCCACAGGAGGATCACTTGATTTTGATTCTTTGGGCAATGTCCTTCACCTGCAGATATCCCTTGGGATCTGTATATTTATCTTTTCTTTCTAATGTAAGCTGGGGTGAGCAGAATGAGATCAGTTACTTCTATGCCCTGGCATCCTATCTGAAACTGGGTGACAGCAATGGGCCTTAACTTCCATCCTAGTCCAGAGATAATGAAGACGCAGGACCAACAGGTAGCTGATGGCAGATTTGTGAATTTACTTGCTGAAGTTGTGCTGCTGAAGAGTGGTATTAAAAAAAGCCATCCAAGAATCCGCTTTAAAGAGCTGCTGGATGAACAGCTTGGAGAGGGAGGTGGTGTCTCATACATGCCACCTAGTAAGCGAAGGAACTCTTCAGAAAGCAGACTCTTCAGGCAGAGTGTGGCCAGCTTGTGGTTGAGGAGTTACAGATGCTCTTCATCATTCCTTGACTATTCATTCCTGTTAGGTGGTTTTTTTTTGTTGTTTTTTTTTTTTTCCCCTTAATTAAGTCCAGGAAAGGAGAAAAAGTTAAAACTCAATTCCACTACACTTCTTCCTAAATTCAGATGTAAANTTCAGATTTAAATGTAAAATTTTTTAGCCAACGAAATTTTTTTTTTTTTTGTAAAGCAGTCTAACTGAGACAGTGGAACTTAATTAAGATGAAGAATAAGTGAAATCCACTTTTGTAATAATAAAAACTGCATGGTGTGCTAACTGTGCACTGTATGCAGTAATTTGTAGCTTGCAAGGGAGTGCACGATGGGCAGCCTTTTGGTTGTGAAGGCTAAATTGTTTCTGTACGGTCTTCAAGTATTCATTTACCAAATAATTGATAAAATGAGCAAGTGAATGAGACACTAAGAGAGTGTGATCCAATGCCAAGTGCTGGTTTCCATAGTTGATTTTAAATCTACATTATGCTAATGATGTTCATTTGGAAAATGTGTCCACTCCCTAACTTCTGCCGCTGAGCGTTCTGTTAATTGGATTCAGATGGTTGGACTGAAACAGTGGTAGGGTTCGTATACAGAGAACTGTTCCAAGCACTTCTTTTTTTTTCCTATGCAGTCTTTCTAAGCTAGAGTTGCTTTCATTGTGGCTGGTGTCCAGCTGTTCTTGAACTCCCTCATCAAAGGTCTGTCTGATACAAATGGGCATGGTTCTGCTGGGATAAATGGAGTTATGATCACTTAAACATGGTGAAGATCTCATCTAGGGGTGACTCCTCTCCCAGTCCATTGGGCTGGCTGGGCTGGGTTGCTGGTCAGAGTTCATCAGTGA
>WAAG01050781.1:716-14384 GCA_013390105.1 Tichodroma muraria | reverse complement strand
GGGGCCGTCCTGAGCAGCACCGGGGCCGGGCGCTTAGCTGCACCGAGCCGGACTGAATCGGTTTAAAGATACGCGCTTTATTTACCCACTCAGTTTGGGGTCCCATATAAATACTTCTTCACATATTAAGTGTTATCGCGGCAAATTGGGGTCTGTGTTGCTCACACTCCCAAAATCTTTGTTCTAAAATAACATTTCTTGTGGCGCAAATTTGCAAGACATGAGTGTAAGTGATATTTGAATTCACCGTTTCAGCCATTGTGGCTTTTTGTTTGTTTGTTTGCTTTATAAATCTCCCTCTCCGTGCCAGCAAAAGCAAACACAGTTCTCGCCAAGCAGTGCTTCCATCTCCAAAAGGGACCCTTGTGGATGTCCCCAAACCAGTCACCGCCCCAGTGCTTCAGCAAGGGCTGCGCAGTGCTCGTACTCCGAGCCGGAGGCCGTTTGCCTAAGGAGTCGCCCAGCACCGCCTTGCCAGGCATCTCCCACAACCATGCCAAAGTTTTGGTGCTGCCCGAGTCCCACTGGGCTTCCCGCCGGGTGTTTGATCCTCTCTGGCTCAGGGCAGCAGTCGGTGCACGCCTCACCCCGCTCCTGTCTCCATCGGCCGCACCGAACCGAGCTGAGCAGCGTCTCCCATGCCTGGGCGGGGAGCAGAAGGGCAGTGCCAGCAGCGCTGGGCGCACCGAGCTGCAGGGCCCGCTCACCCCGCCACGGCTGGCCCCGCACCAGCCCCTCCACGGGAGCGAATTTGGATCTGTGCTGCTCCCACCTCCACAGAGCTGATCCGTCTCCCTTGCCTGTGTGAGCTCAAATTCCTTGGAAAGGGCAAGCAAGAACGCGCACTAACTGCAGAGAGCAGGTCACTAATCCACAGGCTCCAGATGTGGATTAGTGCTCCCAGCTGTGTTCGTCTCCTTGGGCTGCTTGCACGCCTCATGGAGAGGAACGGACCACTTCAGTGTTCTCCAGAACTCCTGTGTGCCAGCACCGTCCTCTCTGAGGCACAAGGCACAACCTGGGAGCAGAGATTGCAATATTTTCTCTAGTCCTTTGCGTCTCCCGGCCTCCAGCTGTGCCTGCCCTGAGATGTGCCTACATCCCTCCCAGATCCCTCACCTTCCTGCCTCACTGCCAGTCCTTCAAGTTTTCCCGAGAGGCGGAGTGAAACAAAGCATCACACATCCCTGCGTGGGATGTCTGCACACACGTGAGACTGGCAGCTGCTGCAGTGGGGGACAGACACCGGGGGTGATGGTGGGATGAGTGAAGGAAGAGTCAGAGCTTCAGTGCTGGAAATAAGGAGAAAATCCCTGTGGTGGGTGAGCACTGTGAACAGCACCATGAGGCACAAATGGCACAACAGCTCCAGAGGGAGAGATAAGAAGCAGTCAGAGCAGCCAAGGAAATTCGTTTTCCCCAAACCCTCACCCCTAGTTCACCTTACTTAAAAACACATTCCCAACAATCATTTCCACAATCACCTTCAAATTGTTTCTAAATGCCCTGAGGTTCAGGCTTTGAGTCCTGTTCCTCAGTGAGGAGGAGGGCTCACATGTGAATGGCACAGATTTGTGAAAGCTCTAACATACAACCAGTGAGTTGTATAAACCTTTGAGCAGGAAAATCATCGATATAGCTGAAGCTGCAGAACTAGTCGCAGAGAACAAACTGCACCAGAGAACTGAAAGTTTATTTAGGATAAAAATGATTAAAAAAAAAAAAAAAAAGAATTGAGGGCATGGAATGTTGCACAACTTTATTAAGGTGAAGTAAAGGTTGATTAGTGGTCATACCCTTCCAAATTACAGAGTGCCTAGATTTGAACAGTTGAAAAAGAATTGCACTTTTGAGCACCAGCTTAGCAGAGACAGGACATGCCAGGCTGGTCCTTAAACTATGTACACCTAGCTCCTAGGAACTCCCTGGAAATGAAGGCTGTGAGCACAGCTAAATAGAGTAAAACAGAGCAACACCCACACCTCTCACGGACAAGGCTTGAGAATTGCTCGCAGTCTGATCGGGCTGGTGCATCTGGCCTACACTTACAGACCTAAGCAGTGATGTTCCCTCCTCATTCCCTGCTCCTGAATGAAGTGCTAATTGTTATCACTCCTCATCCTTTCCCCTAGAGCCTTTTCTGAGAGCTAGTTTACACCATAAAGAATTTTCCAGTATAGTTGTAATTACAAAAACCGCGAGGTCAGCACAATTTATTCCAATATCACTTTTGCCAGTATTGTTAAACCTTTGCCTCAAATGACAGAAACTATTTTTGAGAAAGAACTTTTTTGTTAGTCATTGTTTATTCCGACTTTGTTCAGCCTGATCTTTTCACACTCCTCACTGACATAACTATTTAGCCAACAGATTTAGCCTGGACTTCTCCTGAAACTGTCACTGCACTTTCTTTTGTAAATGCCATCATGTGTGGCACAAAGCTGATAGCTGCCAGGACCAGTTGTATGCCCTTTCTTTGGCAGCACCAACAAAATTGATTGGTTTAGGAATTACTGAGGGGAGTATTTTGCTGTGAATACTAAAATCCTAAGCAGTTTAGCATGGATACTGTCTGCTAGTAGAATAAAACTATCTCTCAGCACTGGCATAAAATAGTATTGGTAAAAATACCATTTTACTGATAACAACTGTGTCTCTACCAAAGGCTTCTGTTGATACAGCTATGCCTGTCAGGGCTGGCATCTCTTTACAGCTCTGCTAGTAGACATCAGTCCTGGAAATGTGATCTTGGTCATTCAGAACACACGTTCACCTCTTTTGGACTTAGTGACAACTCCATCATGCAGCTGCATTCAGTACAGTTACTCTTAAGACAGTAAATGCAAATGAAAATGCAAATACATGTTGTAATTCAGATCAGTGAAACAACATCATATTCTGCTGTTCTTTCCTTACAGCTACTTTATGCAGATTCATAAAATTTAAGGTCAGAAGATACCTTTAGGTAACATAACCTGAGGTATAACACAAGTCAAGCAATTTTATGTAATTAAGCCTCATGATTCATAAATGAGCAAGCATCTTCTAGAAAACATTCTTGAGTCAAATACACCAAGTGAAGAAGTCACCATCTTCCTTTCTAGTTTATAAGTTTTGCCTCACAGTTTTGAATCCAGAGCCCCAAGGAAATGTTTTGACCTTTGTGATGCCATCATCTGTGCAGGTGCCTCTCCTTGGAGTTTCTCATCTCTGTGATCCATTCTTTGATCACTCTTTGACTTCTTTTATTTTCATTCTTCTAGGTAACATTCTAATCCCTTTTCCAGCAGCAGACCTGCCATCAGTCTTCCAGAGCAGTATCAACTACCAGGCTGACACACTAAGACATATCCTCCCCCCACTTCCAGTGTCCTCTGCAGGGACAAGAACACCCTTGTGAAAATGTGTGCTCACTGACTGCTGTCAGCTCTGTGAGTGGGGCTGAAATCAGCTGGGTCATGTGTATTTTTATTTTATATTTTCTGTCTGCCATGCCAAGTTTTACATTGCACTGATCTCCAAGCTCTGTGGAGGTGAAAAGCATGTCTGGGCACTAGCAACACTGCTTTTGTAAGGTCTAGGGATATTTCACATGTATAAATCCTAGTAAATTTATTTCAAAATGTAGAAAGTAAGTGTTTGGACTGATATATATTTGTAGGTACAAAGGTATACTTCATATTAAATTCATGTTATTAAAATCCTTAGAAGAGAATCAGCCGAGCAGAAGATGACAAGCACAAAAAGAGATACCACTGTGATTACAGAAAGATAAGAAAAACAAACAAAATTCCTCCTTACTTTCATTCTTTCTAGCCCATAAAGTGTCTATGAGTAGCTGGGTTTAACTATTCCTGACAGCACAAAAGTAATCAATAAAGGAACATCTTGTACAGAAATAATGCATTTTCTGCAGTTATAGCTAAACAGAACAGATTCTAACAAATTCCTAAGGATCCACTTTCATTATTGAAGAAGATTCTGAATTTTCAGCTCCGCAAATAACCAGCTGTAACTTGATTTTTATTAACATCCAATTGTACGTCACATACCTCAAAGTCCAAGTGTCCCTATGTATAGTGTTTCTGAGTACTTGACATCAGACAGCTGGAAATTTTCTCAATATGATGTATAACAAGTGACTTTATTGGGGTAATTTAGGACAGACCCTGTAGAACATGTGAAAGAGTTCTTGTCTGGGAGCTGTTTCTCCAAATCTATCTGAGAAATGACTTGCAATCTTACTCATCTTCACAGGTGCTTGATGCCATTGATTTACAATTTTATATTGCAATTCTAGCAGGTTAGCTGAAATAGAGCATACACGTATGAAGGACATTATTGAGTCCAATATCTCCAGCTCAGGAGAATGAGATAGTTCCCTTTCCCATTTAATCATAAATGTTTCTTTAGTGGGCAATAAAGAAAAAGCAATGGCTTTATACAATCACCCCACAATGTTCTGAGATTCATTGCTAAGGAATAAGATTTGCTCAGATAAAAAGGATTCTCTAATACAAGTAGATTTAACATCAGACTGAATAAAGGAACTCCTGAACTGGAAGCAAAGAAGCAAAAAGGAAAGTCTAGTGTGTTCCACCTTTGTTGTATTTCTAAGGGAAATGTGAATTTGTTTTTACTGACAGGTTGAGATAAATATTCCAAATAAATGATATCAGTTGTTTCTGCAGTCTTTAGAGAAAATAGGAACAAAATACACTGTGTAGTTAGAAAAACAGGCAGATTACTTTTAAAGCTGGTACAGACTCCATCCCAGGAACAGAGACCTTGGGTTCAGGTCTGGTCATAAAACCTGAAGTTTCCACACCTTCCGACTCTTGATCCCTCTGTTTTCAAAACTTACCTAGAAAGTCAGTTCCCCTTAGCTGAGTAATGAGCTGCATTTATACAACTGTAACAGAACCCACCATACTCAATCAAGAGGCTTGCATAGTGATTTTTATGATTCCCTTTCCTGCCCAAGTAAAGTTAGCAACAAGTCCTTTGAACAGGATGGAGCACTGAATGGGGTGAAGTTCACAAGAGTGAACTTCGAAATAGACATAAAATAGAGATCACCTAATTCATTCACACTGAACCAACCTAATTAATCAGCAGTGCTC
Organism: Tichodroma muraria; assembly: GCA_013390105.1. NCBI lineage: Eukaryota > Metazoa > Chordata > Aves > Passeriformes > Sittidae > Tichodroma > Tichodroma muraria. The sequence goes on along the minus strand of WAAG01050781.1, from coordinate 9,261 downwards.
TTCAAATACATGACTCCATTGAGCTGTGCAAATAAGATTCCTGTATAAAAATTTTATGTATTAAAATTAAATCAGCAAAGTGTTTAGTACTGGCCTCACTTTGCTTTTGCTGAACTTTGATTCTTCTGTCACAAGGCACTTTGAAAATTCCTTCTCAGTAGCACCAGCCCTTCAATGAAGAGCAAAAAAGACAAGGTGACTGTGATGATTTTACATTATGTGGCCTTTCCCAGAATGAGTGCAGTCACTGATTTCTAGTTGGTGAGAATCACCATGGACAGTAGTTCCCAAATTATGGTCCTTTCTTCTTGGACATATGCACAGTAAGTTTACACCCAGGACAGAATGGTGTGGCAATTTAAATTTAGATGTGGTGAAATGAAAACCACGTTTGTCCAATCCTCTGGATGAGAAGAAACCAACTGTAACACAGCAAAAAAGATATACACACACTTAATTTTGTTATGAAGTCTGCTGAATAGATTAGAAAAATCTTAATAGTATTTGTATATTACTCTTTTAAGAAAGAAAGAAAACACAGAATTTTTCTCTTCACTTACAATTTTCCTAAAATCCACTAGGTGAAATAAAATATTCGGGATGATCTGTTTGGAATGAAAAACAAACAGAAAGAAAATAATTAGCATAAAAAGCAAGCCTGTTGTCAGTCCCCGAGTCTTTCCTGCCTCTGACTATTGCATCTTTGTTAATGCAGATGACTCACATTGTTAAGTCTTTGGTAAATAACTAGATATTCTGGATTAATAAAATGGTCCCTCTAATTTTAATAACATTACTTTTTATATTTAAGCAAGAAGAAACAGATGTTTTAAACAATCCAATCCTCATCACATGGTAGATTCTCTAGTCTGTCACTAACTTTCATGGCTTAACAGGAGCAAGGACTACATGAATTAGTAAGCATTTCTAGGATCACACCCTAGACTAGCAGCATTTTGAGATCTTTTAGAACTGCATATCTCAAAGTAATTTACATCCAGGATATTAAAAAAACCCTCCTCTTAGGTTAGTTGTGCTCTTAGCTTATTTGAAGCAGGAGGCCAGCTGTGGGGGATGCTCTTCTAAAGAAATGCTTCGCCCTCATAATGAGGATTTGATTGCGGCTTTGGCAGTCAGACACTTCGTGGCAGGGAGGATGTGAAAGTGAGGTACCCAAGCGGCAGTTGGTGGTGACGTCCTGTTTGCTGGGGACAGGAGCAAGCTCGGCGCGTCCATGGGGACTGCGCCTGTAACCGACAGCTACTGCACCCTCAGGAGCGCAGCTTTCTCCTCTGCTGCCTCCCTGGGAACAAAGCCACGGCTGCCACTGCTCCAGCTGATGTGTGGAGCAACTTCATCCAAACTAACCTCTCAGAGTGAATCTAGAGATCGCAGACATTTCAGCTGCATTCTGTGCAAGAAGCATTCCTTTGCAAGAATTGCAAGCTCACTTTCAAAGCTTACAGGTTCTATTGAATCCCTGTGTAAGCAGGAATGATGGACGAGCAGCTGTAATGCAAACCTGGGACTCTGGAGATGTACATACATACACAGCATATCTTCATAAGTGCATTGATGCAGAAATAGAAATAATATAATAAGAAATTAATAAAGAAATAAAGATGGCAAACCCCACACCCTGGAGTTTTTACTGCTCCAGGCCTGACCTGTAAAGAATGGATAACTGGACTTTACTGACATGCAACTGTCTATATCACCATGATTAACATTTAGGGCCTAAATGGATGGAGACCCTCAGAACATCAAAAGTACATCGTGTTTATTGAAGAGGTTGCTACCACCTGCCAGCTGTTTATTGTCCCTCAGCTGGAGTCCACTGTCTCCTCAGATCTGTTGGCGCACTTTAGCCTAATCTTATTTAGGCAAATGGGTCTCAGTTAATGCAGACAGTTTAAACAGTAAGTCTGGTAACTTCGGTTGTTTAATCTAGACAGGGTTGGGGAATATACATAGGAGCAATTGTATCAGCAGATGTGAAGATCATTAATAACTGACAAGGTGATGCCGACAAAAAATGGGGACAGTAACTTTTTTTCACTGGCTCAGGAGGGCTTTGGAAAAGAGCACCTGTTTATAATCTTATGACATAATTTTCTTTCAGCAGTAGTGTTGGCTAAACAGACCGTATTATCTCCTTCTGCCACCAAACCTCCTCTTTGGTCAGACAGAAAGAAGTGGGTAACGGCCTTGTGCGCTCTGCCCCTTCTCTTCCCCCTTCCTGTTATGCCAGCACTACTGTTTGGGCCGTTGGGTGAGTCAGTGCAAGGATCTGGATAAAAATAAGTTTCCTTTCTCCCCTCTTGGGTTGCCGGAACATCATGCATCTGTGCAGACCCTTGCATCAGCACCCCCAGGTCCATACCGGGTGACTGTGGCAGTCACCTGGAGCTCCTGGAGCTGGCTCTGCAGCTGAATGAAGTGTTCACACAGTCATGGCATTCCTCCCTTGTGTCTCTTTTCCTTGATGGTGAAGTGGCAGCAACTGGACTTCTCAGTACACAGGAGTGCTTTAAGGGTAAATGTATCAAAGCAACAGCTCTCAAACCATGAAGTTGCCCCCTTGAGAAAGCACAAGATGTACCAAGTTGGGATGGAGAAGGCTAAGGATAATTTCATGTGACCTCTTCCACCTCTCATCTCCCTCACCCTCTTTGAGGCTTTGCAGTTCTTCCTTGTCATCCCCGAGAGCATTCATTTTGTGTCTCTTGTGCAAAGGAGCTGAAGAAAATTGGCACTGAGGTGAACTTTGTTGGTGGAACTTGGAGGGCAGGGTTACAGTGCGAGTGATATTTATGACTGATACAGCATGACTATACTTCAGGAGGCTAAGGCAGCTGCAAGTTGGGCTGCAGGAATTTGGGATTATCCAGCGAGCAGATGTGTATGCACGTGTGAAAGGGTGGGGAATGAAGATAATGTAAGGGGAAGAGGGAATTACAGACTATTACAGCAGAAGAAAAAGGTGGGTCTCCAGCTAAAAGACTCAGATGCTGTATTTGAGATTGTAAATGGTAAAATACTACAAAAATGGGTCAGAAATAGAGTGCATCAGGCAAAATCATAATTTGGCACACTTATAAAAATTCAGGATTACATATACACTGAAATAGAATAATAATAGGATAGAAAAAAATTCAGTTTGCAAAGGAAGAATACTGTGCCATCTTTTATTAAAATCCATGCATTTCTGTCTGTGCATAAAAATATCCTACAGAAAAATATTTTACTAGGTTAAGCCATGGAGGCCACAGTAATCTGTTTCTAGAAACAGCAATCGATAGATACCGTGATATATAAAATACAAGACTACAGAGTGGAAAAAGTTTAGGAAAGAAAACTTAAGGCTTTTTATTTTTCCTGGAACATCCAGTGTGTTTGCAGCTAAGGTACTAATCTCATCTATTTTATGAGAGAGAAGGCTGTGTACTGTCAGTTTGACTGTTCCTTCAATGTATCAGTCAACCCGGCATGCTACAGCTGACAATAGGAAGGACCTCCAATCAGTGTGTAGCTAGCAGCAAATATTTCTTTTGGTTTCCCATGTATCTCTTGCACATCAGAAAAGAAAAGATTTGCAAAAGGCAGGAGAACGGGAAAGAAACTTGGCAGAGAACTCTATGATTACTGACTCTTGTTTAACTTTTCTAATTTATAAAAAATGCTGCCATAAATTATTAATTCAAAGGAACGACAGCCTTTTCCTAAATTTCTCCAAAATGCAATGATGTTCTCAAACAATGGCATCCAGAAATATTAGTGTAATTCAGTTTAAAGGCTTTGATTTCATTGGTGGGCAAACCTCGAAATCAACAATCCCTCCTCTTACTGCCAAAAGCAAGATTTTGTTTTGATTTAGAAAATTGGTTGGGCCCCTGTCTAACCAAAGTATAGACACAAGAACTGTTTTTACAGAGGCCTCAGTCCACAGAAGCACTTAATCAGGGCTTAACTTTAAGGAAGCAAGTGCTGTTATTGACTTCAATGGATGATTCACATTTGTAAAACTGAGGCATTTAAACAGTCTATTCAAGTGGTCTAACTCTAGCATGTTGCATTTTCATAATAAAATCATGTATGACATTCTCAAGATGGAGATGGTGATGTTCTAAGGTCCTTTCATTTACACATTGCCAGAAGAAATTGATTAAATTGCCCAGGATTAGTGGCTGCTAAAGATTGGATTTTAATTAAATGGTGCAATGTGTCACTCTCTATGTGTTTTAGGCCATGATCTGTTGGCATAAACCACATTTTTTTCAAAGTTCATTTTGTCTAGTTAAAATAAAATTTTTACACTTACCTACAGGCTTTACACCTAACAGATTCTGGCTTATCAGCTGGACATCTATGGCACTAGTTTACTTTTTTACATTTGTGACTGAAATGTAAATATTACATAATAAAGAAAACACCGCTGTGTTATATTTATATATTGACTACATAAGGGACCTTTTAAAGCAAAATTCCATTACTATAGTTCCAAATACCAGGCTAAAGCAGCCCTGAGCTGGCTGCCTACTTTTCTGCGATCTGATTTATGCCTTATTGAAATAAATTAAAAGATTTGCACTGACTTCAGAATGATTTCGATTGGTTGTTTAACTAGCAATAGAAGTGATAATTTAATAAAAGCCCACATACTTCTCTCTTTTTTTCTCATTAAATCTAATGCAAATCTAGAAGAAGGAAATTGAGAATTACAGTGAATTTGACAACAGTTTCATTAAATTGCACAGCGGATTTAACCATAAAGCACAACAAGATCCCAATGAAAAGCTTTTTCTTTTGTACACAGAGATTTTTCAGACTCCTGTGTACACCCATGTCAAATCCAACAGGCTCTTGAACCTCAGACTGGATTTTTACCAAAAAAAACTTAAATATTTTTTCCCAATACCTCTAACATAACATCTCGGAGATATTACAATATTGGTTTGTTTTCCATCTCTCTCTTCAGTGTTACTCTATGTATGGCTTGGAAGGCCAAACGGAAGGATGGCTGCTGTACTGCTGGGAAAGGCAGTAACTTTCATGGGGTCAAGCTAAAGACAGGTGGCCTAGGGGGTCTGTATAAATGTTGTAGCCAATAGTGTAACAAATTACCAACAGTAAGTTTAGAAAATTATCTTGTTTATTTTGAAGAGGGATCCTAGAGCAACAGAGTTTATAATTTATCAGGAAAAATCAAGAGAAAGAAACTACATTTGTACAACACTGGTTTATAAAAAATAATTAAATTGAAGGAACAATGAAAATAGAACTAAAGTTGAAACTGTGCACTTGTGATATCAAATATCAATGCAATCACTTTGCAGCAGATAATATGCATGGCAATTAGAGCTTTTTTACATTATATTATAATAAATTCATAATTCATGCATACAATGAGAGCTTTTGGAAAGGAGTATTTGAATTTAACAAACACTACCACTCATCATCTGAGCAAAGATGGCAAAAGGAATTTCAACATTATTTGCGATCTAAAAAATTGAACCATCGTTGTTGCTTTGTGTTGTGCTTCCCTTGCACAGACTGCAGTGCCTTCTGTCTGCTTTAGGGTGTGGCATCTGCCATTGGGGAGGAAAAACTGGCATGTGTTGCCTTTTATAGCAGACTGATTTCATTGTGCTGAGGGCCTCAATTTTATAGCCTCTTAGTTCCAATCTTGTAGCAGAGTTGCTGAAACAAATGGGAGGAAAAAGAGTTAGTGGTACGAACTCTTCAGTTTAAAGCCTCATCCTTTTTTTTCCCCTTTTCCCAGGGAAAACATTTCAAAGTAAATCTGTGTTAAAGTTTTGTGGGTTATTTTCCCAATTGGAAAGAGTTGCAGAGTGTGTCAGGAAGTATTGCGATCTGCAGCCCAGGCACTAGCAGCACATCTTAGCAGATCATCAGTATATGTATTTTTGCTCAAATATAAATGTCTCAAAGTATAAGTGTTTAATTGATTTTATATTTTATGTTAGAATACACATGTAAAGAAATACACACAAGGAGACATCTATATTTTTATTTGCATATGAAAGACTTTAAATTTCAACTTAGGTGGTTTAATGTGTATAATTAGTATGTATTTGAATACAGAAAGAAGAAAATCCAGGAGATAATGTCAAAAAGGCTCACTAACAAAGATGTAGTATTCTCTTGGCAAAAGCTGATGAATGATTTGGCATGAATTCATCTTACGGTTCTGTTATTCTCTCTCCTACAAAGATGATATATCCCTTTCTAGCAGTTTGCATAGAATTGCAATTTGTTGTTGTTACAGACTGTAATGACCCTTGGGTATGCACCTGATTCCCCCCGCTAGAATTACTCACCATTTTTTTTCCCACTCTGTGTTTATGTATGTGTATCCATATAACATTTTTGCACTTGCAAAGGATACCAAAAAACCCCACACAAAACCACCAACCAACCAGAACAACCAACCCCCCCAACTGTAAAACAGACGTATTAGCAAGATGTACTTCACGAGCACTGAGACTTTTCGAAACTAACTCCATAATGCAAATCATAATATTTCTGACTTTTCAGACAGAACGAAAATTAATAGACACTGGAATCACACTGCTCATACATTTATCAATAATCTCTGCATGTAACTCAACATTAGAGCATGAAGCTTCTGCTCCTTTAGTGTTTTCACAGTGAATTCAAAAAAGCCTACCTACTTGTGACAGCGTCTTTCTTGATATGCTGTGTTTTTCTCTACCATTATGATTGAATTTATCTATTTATCCATTTTGAAATTTGAAAATGTGCTTACCTTTAACAGAGCATATAAATATATTAATTTAAACCATCATGGTTTAGACCCTTGCTGTATTGAAAACGTTCACTAATATCCCAGTTTGCTGTATTCATAGCCAAGTATTTGATCTCCCAAATGCTTTCATTAGTTGAACGTAACGTATGACTATTACCTTTTGTTATATATACTAGGGTATCACTTGTATTAAGATAGTTATAAAAAAAACCTTCAAACCCTTCTGGTTCAAAAATGTAGGTCAGCAGCAGCTTACCATTTGGAGCAAGAGTTACTCAGATAACGTATTTTGGGGTTTGTGTTACTACGTTTTCATGAGTATCTTGTGCATACTGGAAATTATATTGTTTGGGGAAACAATTATGAGACCAAAAATGTCTCTCACTCTTTGATCAACTCCTGTTGAACTGCAAATAAGTACACAGAACATATTGAAAACGGCCCTATATATAAAAGCATCATCAGTGCAAATGACCGTTAGAATTTGGAGACAGCTGGACAATGTGGACAACTGCAAAGATGCTACTGCTGCAGAATTTTAGGTTAAATTTTATAACCGTCTGCACATACAATATAAATCTTCAGGGGGCGGGTGGCTGGGGGGTAAAAAATCCAAAACAAGTCTAATTTTTCCGTCACACGAGCAAACGTGTCCCTGCCGTCGGAACACGAGGCGGCTGCTGAGCCCCGCACAGGGGGCTGGGGGGCAGGGCGCGGCCCCCGAAAGTTTGACCGATCCATCTGCTCCGGCACAGCTGGAGCGCATNGGGCGCCCGTCGGGGCCCCCGCCTCGACCCCTCGCTCGGAGCAGCCCCCGCGGGTTCAGTGCTCCGCGCAGGCCGCGACCCCCGACGCGCACACGGGCGGGACCCCGCTGGGAGCGGGGGGACCCGCGGGGGCCGCGCCCCCTCATCCCGCCGCGTCGCCGGGAGAGCAGGGAGGGAAGCGGGAGCCCGAGCAAGTCCAGCGTGGAGTCCAGTCCGCGTTTTGCGGGTGCGCGGGAGCGATCGGGGCGGAGGGGGCGATGGCTGCCGGCGCTGGGTCGCTCGCTCGCTCATGCCATGCTGGGCCAGCGCGGCTCCGGCAGACGTGTGTTTACCCATATCCGGGTTAGGGAGGAAAGGAGGAGGAAAAAAAAAAGTTTCATTTAAACCTGAACAAAAAAACTTTCAACATGAAATCACACAGCGGGAACGGGCACGGACCGTAAGGCGTTCTTACCACTTCTAACCTCAACCACGGACTCGGGGAGGGAAATCGCTGTAACTCGGTGCGTGCGGAGCGGTCCGCAGGGGATACTCTGGGCTCAGTCAAGTCCCTGCCCCGGCCGCTTCTCCTCCTGCCCCTCTCCTCTCCTTTCCCCCCACCCCTCCGCTCGCCCCCCATTTTTCAGGGTGGGAGTCGNNNGCTTCCCCCCCCTTTTTCAGGGGGGGAGTCGGATTTTTTTTTATTTAGTTTTTTCAATTTTGTGGGTTTTTTAAATTTTTTTTTTTTTTGGTAGTTACTATTATCAGCACCAATTTCTCCGGACTCGCAATGTTGCGATGATCATGGCCGCGCAAGTCGCAGCGGCTCCGGCGAGTGCGAACAACAGCAAGGGCAAAGCCCCGAGCCTGCCGGGCGGCCTGGGCCCAGAGCGAGGCCCGGGGGGGGCTGGGGCTCCCGGGCCGGGCCCCGCGCTGGGGGTCGGCGAAGGGAGTCCGGCCGGCGGCAGCAGCGTGAATAATTTAGATCACCATCTCCACCACCACCACC
>WAAG01050776.1:14306-32899 GCA_013390105.1 Tichodroma muraria | reverse complement strand
CGGAGCCCGCAGGTGGCTTGCAAGGCGGCCTCGGCCGTGCTGGTGAAGACGCTGCGCTTCGTCCAGAACGTGCCCTGCTTCCAGGAGCTGCCGCTGGAGGAGCAGCTGCTGCTGGTCCGCAGCTGCTGGGCGCCCCTGCTGCTGCTGGGGCTGGCGCAGGACCGGGTGCACCTGGAGACGGTGGAGAGCGCGGAGCCCAGCATGCTGCAGCGCATCCTCACCGCCCGGCAGCAGGGCGAGCAGCCCCCGCCGCGGGCACCGGCACCGGCACCGGGCCGGCCGCACCACGGCCCGCACCTGCCCTCGGCCGGCGAGATCCAGGCTATCAAGGGCTTCCTGGCCAAGTGCTGGAGCCTGGACATCAGCACCAAAGAGTACGCTTACCTCAAGGGGACGGTGCTCTTCAACCCGGGTGAGTGGCCGGGCGGGCAGAGGGGTCTCCGCCACAGGGCAGCGAGGAGGGCGGGGAGAGTCCGCCTGTACCCCCAGGGAAGCGGGGCAGACCCGGGGCTTGCTTTCCACTGGGTGAAAAAGGTGGAGGAGAGGGACGCGGAGCAAGGTTTCACGTTCTGCCCCTTCCTCAAGACCCCGGCCCCAGGCAGGGAGGGGGTCCGGCTGCGGCTCGGTCTGGGGTCCTGAGGGCTGGCTCTCTCCACAGATGCTTTCCGCGAACAAAGCGAATTCCAGGCGCCTGGCAGTCGGTTAGGAAAAGCTGGGAGTCAGCAGCGGCTCCTGCTCGTTTCCCTCGGCGGGAGCGGCGGGAATTCCGCTCCACGGCCCGAGGGTAGCGGGTCTGCCCGTTCTCGCCCGGAGAGCAAGGGAAGGCTCAGGGCTTCCAGCAACAAAGTGCTGTTGTGGCTTTTGGTGTAGCATTTATGATTTTTTTTTTTTTTTTTTTTTTTTTTTTTTTTTTTTTTTTTTTTTGCCATCTCTCTTTTTGGAGACTCCCATAGATGCAGCTCTAGCAATGGACTTAATTTCACCTGATAGTCGGGACTTACTATCACGGAAGTCGGTGACTCACCTGAAAGGTAGCTGGCAGGCTGGATATAGCACTTCCTAAGTATGGCTGTAGCCTGTGAAAGTGGGACAGGGTTCTGCTGGCGCTCCCACTGCCAAACTGTTAGTTATTGATGGTTAGGTACCTATAGTGGTACTTTGCATTTATCATCCTGCTTGTGTGGCTTTGCTTTCTGCACAGATAAGAGAGAAAAAGTTACAATAGTTAAAGTGAAGGTTATGTCACAAAAGTCAAATTTTGAAGCTGGTCTAACGCAAAAAAGGTAGAGGCATTGTTGTGGGTAGGAAAAGATTTCTTTGAAAAGTGTGAAAAAGGGTGGTTAAGCATTGGAACAGGCTGCCCAGGGAAGTGGTTGAATCACTATCCCTGAAAGTGTCCAAAAATGTGTAGATAAGTTGCTCAGGAACATGGTTAAGTGGTGGACCTGGCAGTGTTAGGTTAATGGTTGGACTCGCTGATGTTGGCAGTCTTTTCCACCCAAAATGATTCTGTGGTCACATATAGCTTTAATTCTGCAATTTCCTTCTTTCAGTGTCCTTACTGTGGTTCACTGGGAAACTTCCTGTCGCATGTTGGAGTCAATACTTCTTGCCACTTATAAACTGGAGTAGAAGCAGTTGTCAAAAGAAGCCTAAAATGTAAACAATGCATTTTTGTAGAAGTGAAAAATTGAAAAAGTTATTTTTGTTGTCTTCCCCACTGTAATGACGTTTTGGAGAGCATTCTTCAAAGTTTTTGTCAACTAACTTGTTTAACACTTAAGTGAATGTTGACAAACATCATGTTTCAGGTTTGTGAAGAAGAGTATTAAGTATCCAGAATAACAATATGATAAGAATTTGACCTGCCCAATAAAATTTGGCACGTTGACTTTGCATACAAGAAGTCCTCTAGCAATTTAATTTGCTTCTTTCCTTGAGCGATAACTACAGTGTGAGTGGTTAGGAGTCGTTCTGTAAGAATAATGTTGTTTTACAAACAAAAAATATGTAAACAAAATAATTTATTTTTCTTTTCAGATCTACCTGGACTGCAGTGTACACAGTACATTGAAGGATTGCAGAGGGAAGCACAACAAGCTCTAAATGAACATGTCAGACTCATTCACAGAGGTGATGAAGCCAGATTTGCCAAGCTGAATGCTGTTCTCTCCTTGTTAAGATCTATTAATGCTAATGTGGTTGCTGAATTATTCTTCAGACCCATCATTGGAGCAGTGAACATGGATGACATGCTTTTGGAAATGCTTTGTGCAAAATTATAAGTAAAATTATAAAGGTGTGTAAAATAATGAAAATAAGTCCAGTGCAAAGGAAGCCCCAGAGCAGGATAATGTAAAGTATTGTAAATAAACTAACTTATTGTTTTTACATAGATAGTATTTTTGTATTCCATAATAAAATATTCTTTAAGTTCTGAAAGTAATTTTTATTAAACATGGTGGTTTTGGAGTAAGTTGATGGTCATCAAAACAAGCTTTTAAGGTTGCAGAGAATGTTCATGTCCAAAGTCGACTGGTTATTCTTTTACCATGCCTCTGAATAAAGAAAGTATTTACTATATTGTACTTTCAAGGTGAGTAATCCCTGCTTTTTCAAAATAAGCACAATGTCACTGCTCTTCTTGCTACTTCTATTGACTTTAACAGAGTCAAATCTATGAAGATTATTAAATATTCGTCCAAGGTTTTCTTCCATATGGGGAAGATGTGTTAGGAGTATTTTTGAGGCTTAATGAACCTTAAAGTAGCTTCATCAACTCTAATATTTGCAGTAAAACATTCCATTCAATACATTTTGGGCTCCAGGAAAATGAAATAAATCTGTTCCCCAAAACAGCAAGCAAATAAAAACTGCTTCCAAAAATATGCAAACAGAAAATGCTGATTAGGGTCAGGAGAACTAGCAGGGTGGACTTCACACTTTTATTTAATCTAGATAACTGCTAACTGGGATTTCAATAGTCAGATTCTCCAGACTACTTATTCCTACTGAAAAACAAAATCATTATGTTGAAACATGGTGTACCACTGGTATGTCCATCACAATTTGTCAGTTCATGTGACAATGTCTTAGTTAAGCAACGAGCTTAACATTTTATTTTATTTATTTTATTTTATTTTACTTTTTCTTGGACTTGATCCTTTCTCCCAAAGTCACTGTGTTTTCATTGGAAAAACACCCTGTTGTAAAAATAAAATCGGAAAGGGATAATCAGTGATTTAAAGGGGATTTGTCTCATGGTTTTCCTTTCTTTGCATTCAATTTTCTACCTTTTCCCCAGGGGAATATTGGTAAAGAAGTGGAGAGTGAAGTGTGACAGTGTTCCCAGAGTAAAAGGTATCAGTAACTCCATGTATTGTTTAGACATATATTAACCACTAGCAAGAGGTGGTTTTTAAAACACAATTAATAAAGTTGAAGGAGTTACTCTCCTTTGTAGGAGGTGTACAGGGGAGAGAGGAAGGAGTTTGAAGAGCTTTCTTTTGCTGCCACCTTGCGCAAAGGATAATCACAGCTCCTACACTAAGGTAAGGAGCAGGGGCACCTCTGTTGGCTTGTACCTACCCAGATAAAACTTAGGGGGAACAGATGTTGTTTGAGAAGCAGCCAAACGTTCCTTGGTGTACAAGTTCATTCATAAATACCACTGAGATTTGCATTGCCATGGCACTAAGGATCTCTTCATGGCCTTTGACACTATCACCGAGGAAAAATAACTGAGAAAGAAACACAACCCCCATCCCAAAAAACAAAGGTGATCCATAAATGAACAGTGTTCTGGTGCTTACATAACTCTGTTTGTGCTTGTGTACCATGAGGAACTTCCCAAAAATTCAAGTGAAAAAAAAAAAATGTAAATAAAGTGATCTTTACTACCAGTCCAGACTTCAGATCAGTTCAGACCATAATAGAGCAGGCTTCTATTAGGTTGATCCTTTTATACGAACACACATGTATAGGCACACCTATAACAAACATCTGCATGTGAATAATATTTATTGTGCACTTGCAAATGTTCCGTGAGTTTATAACAGCCTTTGAACTTACCTGATATCTCGGTAACATAAATATGTATATATTTTCCCCTCTTTGTAGGCAGCATATGAGCTCATAATAATTAGCCTTTAAGGATACCTGACAAAGAAACCTCTTTCCACAAAGGTACAGAGCATTCTAAAACATTTAAATAGTGGCTAGTGGCAGATGATGAATCTTGAATAACTAGAAAAAACTCCAACAGCCTCAGACTGAAGCAAATTCATCACCACACAGAATTCATTAATACACTAGTGTTCAGACTTCTCTGCTACGTGGTGGAAGAGACTTGTTGGCTGTTCTCCTAACAATTAATTGCAATAGCTGAGCCTTGGTCACAGGCCAGTATTTTCAGCCTGAACAGTCACCTTGAGACATCTTGGGTCTATTGTGCCACTAAATACTGTAGTTTTCATGACTCAGGGGTACCTGCTTACATCCCCAGGTTTGATGTCTCAATAAATTCTATATTCTGCTCAATTTTCTGAAGTTGTTGTGAAAAATGTGTGCTGCAAATCCACCTTGAACTGTACTCTATCATATTTCTCGTGGACCAGCAGTACTGTTAGTCATTTAGCTGTTGTCTATTCTAATGGAAGCACCTGGGAATGGTAAGTAGGAAATCTGAATGGGAAAACAAATTTATCAAGGTTTTTGCAGAGAACTGGGGAAAAAGAAATAAAAGTGTATCTTCACAGGCCAGAGGAAGAGGAATAACAAAGCAAGATATTAAAAAGAGATTTGTAGTAGAAACCAAGCTGAAGACTTGGGAGAACTATGCAAGAATGGGAGAGAAGAGTCAGGTGTGGTTCTGGAAAGCAGTGGGGTCTGATTCTAGTGTCGGGACAATGTGCTAGGAGCTGAGTAGAAGGAGTTGGAGACAGATTATAACTCAAAGAACAAGCTAGAGACTGAGAAAAAAAGGTCAATGTGGGAAGATTCATCTGTCAAGTCCAGAAAAGTTGCAGAGCAGGGAAGAACCAGCCCCAGAAGCTGACACAGAAGAGGACACGGGCATCCTCGCTGACCTGCTGGGGCAGGTGGCCTGTTCTCTCCGCTGGTGCTGCTGCAGCAGCAGCGGGGGCCGTAATGGCGCTGTGCGGGCGTGAAGAGTGAGCTCCTCAGCCTTCGACAGCGTACAGCGCTTCCAGAATTAAGCAAAACTACTCAATCTTTGGCCCTGGGTGCTCCACAGCACATTTTTCTGCTGGGTAGGAGAAGAACTGAGCTAAGTCCTTTTCTGTCCTGTGCAGGGCGGGTGAACTCTGGCTCAGATAGCCTCAGATGGCCGTGGCCACTGCTGTGACACAAGGGGTGATCTTTCTGGATGTCCTGGGCAGCAGGAATAGGACAAAGCTCTGGAGGCCCTGGCAGGCAGGGTGGAAAGGAAAGTGTCCATTAAAGGATGCCTCTTGGTAATGTAGCCTTCACCAGAAGAAGGAGGGCTGGCCAAGGCCCTCCCACAGCCTCAGGTAGCGTGTGAGAGCTCTGTTTGTCAGCTGCCTGGGACTCCTGCTGAGATAAAAGCCTCCAGCCCTGCCTGCTGCTGAGCTGTGCCCTGTGCTGGCAGGAGCTCGGCACTGTGCTGGGAGCTCTGCACTGTCATGTGCAGCACAGAATTTCTCCTCATGATCCCAAATGTAGCAGTAAATACTACTTTTCAGATCAGATACTGACATGGCTTCTGAGGATATTTTAGCATTTTCTCTGTTCGCTCTCTATCCCTGTCATTCCAGGCATGAATTTCCCAAGGAGCACCATTTTTGCTCAGCCCTCCAGGGTGTTAGAGACATTTTAACTAAGAGCAGCCTCCCTAGAAATTTAATCCTGCAATCCCCACAGTGAGTGCCTCAGGCAGACGCAGTGTTGTACAAAGAGCCGTTCCCACCCACCTCAGCAGAGATTCCCATTGCTCCTGGCCAGGCCTGCTGCTCCTGCAGCCCAGACACCAGCTTCTAATCACAAAGCACCACGTGGCAGAGTGGCCTTGCCATGTCCTTTTCTCTGAAGAGATCTGAGAGAGGATAATTTAAAAATCAAGTTGCATTTCCAGTTGTATGAGTGCTTCTTTTTGATAAGGAAAAACATAGCATTTATTTATAATCTTACTTTTCCAAGTTTAATATATAACCTTTGTTTTGGTAACCTTTCCAATAGTTTGCTTTAAACTTTGCAGAATTTTGCTGTTGTGGGTAGACTGTGAATGTTGTTAATGCCTAATGAATAGTAAATTTCCTACCAAAGGTGGGATTCTGCAACTCAAATTTTCTTGATTTGAATTGGCCTCATATACTGGCTTGAAATTATGGTAGTCAGTCACTTCCATCTCTTTTCAGACAGAACTTGTTCCTCTAGTGGACCTTCTGGGCATTGCAATTTATCATTTTTTAAGTCACAAAAAGTCCCAAACAGTGTAAGCAAATATTGCATAAAAAATTTTTGTAATTCCAAGATGCAGCTTGAGATTTGAACACACATATTGTCTTGGGACTCCTAATATTTATTTTAAATTATGGAAATATAGTATTTTAAATCTAAAATGTACATGAGTAAAATTCAATAGCTGAGACATACAGAGACTGTCAGAGGAACTTTAACAAAAGTATTCCTAAATCTATAAGCTCTGTGAGGTTACAGGGCTATAACTTATTAGCTCTATGGAAATCCATGAATCATTCATGTTGTTGATATAAATCATGTTGATAGAAATGGCTAGTCATTTCACTGCTTGTATCAGTAATAAAATTTCCCCAGCTTCATTTACATATTCACAACATGCCTAGATGTAGGTAAACAACCACACAGGTGTTATGCAAGCATATGTGATACACAGACCCTTTTTCTTCTGTGTGTAGTTATGTTATTTATTTATTTTATATAAGGGAAATTACACTAATTTCAGGTTCAGAAAAAAAGAACCTGTTCTTTAATTGTATATGAGTACTCACTGTTTTGTTACATGGGATGAATTTCACCTTGCTGAAGCTGAGCTGTCTGAAAGTTTAACATCCAGTCTAGTTGTGGCATCTGGACTGTGTATGGAGAGGATGGAGAGACTCAAAGACCTCAAGGTTCCTTTTGATCCCAGCATCCTTACTGTAGGGTGGCATCATGGATTTGTACTTTGCAGGGTAAGGCTTGATTCAAATTATACACTGAACTGTCAATCACTACATTTTGGTAAAGGGAAACTTTGGAGTCACCCTCACTTCTGGCAAACCATCAGCAGTCTTCTCCTAGCTGAGACCATAGTGAAGCTTCTCACATTTGCACATACTCATACACACATACATAGCAAAATGTAGTAGGACAGTTCATATTCTCTTCTTCTAGTGGGGCTGGGTTAACAGAAATAACAAAAAATGTCAGTAAAGCCTCCAAAAGCAGAGAAAACGTATTTAGAAAAAAGCCTTTTGTACATGTAACTACATTTACCCTAGGAGCAGGCCTGCAGTTCTAACTGCACAACTAATATCTCTAAGTAAGAACTAGCTGAAGAAAATTAATTTGTTTTTCAAAGAAAGAGACAATCCAGTTTATTTTGTCTCTTTGAAACTGGAATGAGCAGATAGGATTGACTGATCAAATGAAAAAAATAATCAGTACTCGAATGAGGGGGTTTTATCATTGTTATTATAGGGATTTAATTTTTATTTTTTCCTTTTTCCATGCTATCTTTATCAGATCAGGGAGATATAGGAATAGATGTGACCCTGTCTTCAAAATGTTGCAACTTAGCAGGCAGCAGCCATTCAGTACACTACTTCTTGTCAAGTACACTTTGGTGTCCTGAAGAACGAGAGCTGGAGGAGATCTTAAAGAAGAACTTCCAGAAAGCTGAGGAGCAGCGCTGCATTTCTAATTCTAGAATAATTAGATGGGAATCCTGCTTCTCCATCAACTGACTCTCAAACAAAGTAAAGAGAACAAAATCCTATTGTGGGTGGGACCTGAGCTCATCTGAGCTGGGAGCTTCAGATGTTCCCAAACAAGATGAAATGGCTGACATAGCATTTATGACTTGTAATTTATAAATTATTTCTAGCTGATTTCCAGACACGCTAATCTGTGCAGAAATTGAGGGATGCAAGAATGGCGCTAGAGCGGGTTCTGATAAAGAAGTCCCAAAACTCAAGAAGTTACCACCTTAAAACTGATTTTCAACAGGTCCTTTCTATAATTTCTGAGATTTTGAGTTGTGAACGGGAAACTTTCACTGACATTTGCTGTGGTCAAATTATCACAGCCTAGTTAACACTTTCAATTAAGGTAGGTGCATCATACAGCTGAGTTCTAAGACAATGGCCATCAGCTGGAACTAGTTATTCCTAGAAATCATGCTCAGAAAGGGTTTAGGCTTTAAGATTCCAGCTCAATTAGAAGCGTGCCTTCCTGTATTCAGAAGCACATCCAAGCTACAGCCCAGTTGTACTCTGAGGTGACACCACGGTGTGATGCCTGTAGTGTCCTCTCTCAGTTCCCTCCCTCCGAGTGCTTTGGGTTTTATAGGAGGTACCTCAGATATGTGGGCTGAAAGGAAGTTGTGGCTCCTTCCAGTTGGGTTGTTGTTCTGGACAACCACACACATGGCAGCTTGCCCTGCTTAATCCCGATGCATCAGAGAAGTTGCAGACCACTCCTTTTCTCAGTACTGAGCAATTCATGTTTCTGTTATCCATGTCTTTCCCTCCTTGTTACTATCATGCGTGTTGGGACAAATATTTGGAAGTATTTTCTACCTTGTTTATGGGACAAACATAGAGCCCTTATAAGGGTAAAACAATTACTCATAGCATGAAGGAGGCACTGTTTATTTAGTTTTGCCTGGCTCCTGAAGAGTCCAGTATTCTTGGAGTTGCTATGGTCTCAAAGTTTCCTTAATACAAAGCACAGGAGTAATTCAGCAAAGAACCCCCTTTTCCATCAGTTATTTAATTACAGAACAGTAAAGGTGACAAGAAAAAATATGAAGAGAAGCAGTAAAGCTGAAACAGGCTATAAATTACCGTGGGTGTATATTCTGTTCTTCTGCATAGTCATATGGCTAGAAGGAATTTCATGGGATCATCTAATTTATCCTCCTGTTCTGACAGGATGAATTGTACACCATGTAATACATGGCAAGAATTTGTCTAATTCGTCTTTAAACATTTTAGTGATGGGTACTCTATGACGCCTCCATTCAGTCTATTTTTGTGTCACTATCCTTAAAATTCTAAAGTTTTCCAGGCATCTGAGCTGGCCCTTCTATCTTGTAGCATAATCTCCTTTTTTCTTAACTTATTCACCAGCCATGTGGACAAATTTTGTGGCAGAAGACCCTTGCATATTTGAAGGCTATTAATCTTATAATTTGTGGAAAGCTTCTTGCCAGGATTCTTCAATCATCTACATTCCCTGGAAACTCCTCTACACACTCATTTGGTCAACATCTTTCCTGAACTGCAACTCACAGATTTTCTACTGGAATAGAAAAAAATACAAATTATGGATTATAGTCCTCTATGATCCATTTACACTATCTTGAAATCAATTTTTGAGTAGCACAATGAACCCTTTAGAGACTTTTTTATAAACACTTCTTTTATATCACTCTAGCTCTTTCTGGTAGTCAATAATCACAGTTAAAAATATTTTCCAGCTTCAGTTCTAAATATTCTGAATAGATTGTATTTATACTTTTCTAACCTCATGGTTGTAGTATTTGATGTTATATGCAGTTATATTTGAAATATCTCTCGGATTTTCTTTTTTCAAGGTGGTCTTGACACTTGCGAAATTTTAGAATAAGACTGTTCAAAACACTTAGAAATTCCCTGGTGGGACTGTTCTTAAACTGTCAGTGTGGGTGGATGAGCTTGGTGGATGGGTAGTTTTCAGTGCCTAATTGCCCTGACTCTGTGAAATGCAGTTCATTGCATCATCAGCATATGCCATTGTCTCAATTACCATTATTTTGTTTTCTTGAGAAAAATGGGTTCCACTTTATGGTGGATTTTAATTTATTTATTTAAACTGTCTTGAACATAGAAAGGAGAAGGAACCAAGTGCATGTGTAACACAGCAGTTCCTCTGGAATTAGTATGCAGAGATTATGAAAGGAAAACAGCTAATCTTGCTTGCAACAAGAATGCTTTACATCAAAAGTGAAACCCTATCATTTCTGCAGACCTTTTACTTCAGACAACACAGGCTTTTCTGCATCAGGAATTTTGCTGGAGAAGAGGAAAAATGAAATAAAATAAAAAGAAGGCAGAAAGACTGAAGTACCATATGATGGCTGCTATTGAGCCTGGCAAAATCCACTACACAGCAGATCTCCCTGTGTCTGCTGTGCCATACTCTGTCAAAAGCAGCTCCCAAGTGTGGTGAAGGAAATGTTAACATTTCTAATCTTGGATGCCTTCAATGGTGCCATCTCAGTTTCATCAAAAACCTGTAATAAAATACATCCAGAACATTTTCCCTTATGAAAGCTTAGTGAAACACAGATGTTGCTGTTCCATATTTTCCCAGAGACCCTCACCGACTCCTGTCACAGGGAATCTGGGCTTCCCATAACCCCATCATTGCCTCTAACAGCAGCCTGCCATTTCCATCAACATTTTGCTCTGCAGAATTGCTGTTATCGTGCAACACTGTGCATTTCAGCACATTAAACTGGTTAGAACTGAGGCAGTAGAAACGTATCATTGCTATTGCTGGGGAAGAAAGCAGATGCTGTTCATATGCATACTAAGAAATGAGAAGAAAAAAACCCCAACTGACGACTGTTTTGAAACTTGCTTAGAGAAATGTGAAAAAAAGCACAGTCCAAAGGCAAGGAAATTACACTAATCAATATTCACCTCAAGCCTGTGAAAGAATGATTGGGATCCATGCTGACATTATCAAAAGATTTCTTTCTTGATCATGTACTTTTCAATAACAGTCTTATTTTTTCTCTCTCTTGAGACTGGAATAGACAATTAAGGTTTTTAAACATTTATGGCTATTTTTTTTTTAGTAATCTGCAGAATGAATATAAATCATCTGTAACTTACAGTGCTGCTTCATGAAAGTCAGTATTTTTATCTATTTTGTTCTATGACATCTTGCAGTTTTCCTTAAAATATGATTTTTTTTAATCTCTATTGATTATCTTTTTCTTAGTTTTAATAATTTTCTCCCTCAAAATATTTTGCATACGAATATTATGATTCCCGTTGAACACTTTCCAGTACTGTCATAGGCACATTCATTCACATAAATTTTGTGTACCTAAGCAAGTCGTCATTAATGTGCCTAGTTATTAATTTAGAAGAACAATCACTCCTTAGACATGGAGTTTTGAAAATTACTCTTTGTTACTTGAAGAACCTTCTTCCATTTGTAACTAAATGTCTGACATTTCATGATCTAGCGCTTAAGTGGCAGGGTATATTGAGATGTGTTCATGTATTTGTATAGTTTAACAGAGATTTTTAAATCTGCCCACTGTGGCTGCCAGCACCAAGTGAGAATCTCATGACTATCATGGTGACCAGCGGACTCTCAGGGTAGACATTTCTTCTGACAAGTGAAATAAATCTGTCCTGTCAGAGGAAAGAACTGCATTCGAGAAGCTAAGCAGCAGACCTGCTCAAACTTGTTAAAACTCATGGTCACTCTGTTGGAGGTGTTTGGAATTGGAAATTCCAAACATACAATAATAAAGTGTATCATGCTGGACCTGACAGCTTGAGGAAGACAGGGCTGCTGCCACTCTGTGTCCCCAGATCCAACTGATAACGGGGCTGGAAAGTTATTGCCAGGGCAATAGCTGTGCATAGGCACAGGGCACATATAGACATGTCTGACAGTGCAGGTCATTGACAGACACCCAGGGCATTCTCAAAGCACAGGCAGCACCACCAGCCCTGTCCTGCTCCCCTGTGTGGCTGGGCAGGACAGCAGGCCACCCATGGGAGCGCAGGAACACACACACGAGGTGGATCCAGGGGCTGCTCGGTCTCCCCAGCTGAGGCCACCTGCACATATGAGCTCCCAAGGATGCAGCCCCACTCCAGCTGCTGACACCACAGATTCACAGCCAGCCAGATGGGGACACACACAGAGGGTGAAAAGTCCCTTGCTGGAAAGCACTTGGAAGTGGACTTTAATAAGTAGAGAGGCAGACTGTGATGATCAGACGCAAGACAAAGGACTGAGAACTGCACTGACCAGACCTTGCTTATGTGTTAATGGACCCTTTTGTTCCCTTCTTTCCCCTCAAACTCTCCAAATCCTTTCCTTTTTCTCATCTTTGAGTCGTCCCTTAAGATCCCATAGAAATCCTGTGCAATCCTAAAATGTTCTTCCCCTGCATCCCGTGATGTATCCCACTCCTAGACAGGAACCATCCTTAGTCCAAAAGATGACTCAGAGAGTTGTCCCCAGTTACTCATGGTGACAGTTTCCACACCTGGACACTGGGAGTGAGATTCTGCTGGGGCAGCTCTGGGCAAGTCCCACACAGGATTCCCTTCCCTCTGAGTCTTGAATTGTGATTTCCCCCCTGCATGATGTTGTCCCTCTATGATCCTCTGTGTTTATGGCTACAGGTTGGGCTTGGAACTGGCTGCACAGGCTGTTATTTGGGGTGTCTCTGCTCCATTGTCTCTCTGGGCCCTTTCGTGGGCGTGCAGGTGAGCTTTTATTAGATAACCTAAAATATTCATTTTGTCTTCTAACTACAGGGACCAAAAATTCAGTAAGACTGAGAAACTCTCTAAGCTGTAAGAAAATAAAAGATATCTTAAGCTTCTGCCTTCTGGATACCCCATGTGCTTTTTTTTTTTAGTAATATATGATAGCTAGGGCCATTGATATATGATAGCTAGGGCCATTCTACTACAGATATTATTTGCATGTTAGGCTGCTTTATCTCCCATCTTTCAAAATGCACTTCCACCACTAGAGAAATTTTTTTTTCTGTATTTCTTTCAAGAAGTTCAGGATGATAACATCTCTTGATTAAATTTTGGTAGATCACAGATATTTTCACCGAAATGACATCAGTTATCATCTTGTCTACATTTGTTAGTTTTGGGGGCGGGTTACTGAGATGTGATAATGGTGTGTCAATGGATGCACTTTTATTCCAAAGCACTTCATAAAAGTAGTGTTCCTGCATGTAACTTCAGAGTGTAACCTATACTTTTTCCACTCTACCTTGACCTACACATTTAACCTGTAAACAATGTGAGGCAGAAAAAAGTCAATGATCCATTGTGCAATTACAAAGCAACGCCATTACCCTAGCAAATTCAGGCTAAGACGAGGCCTCTTGATTGCTATACATTCATGCAACTTCACTGATTTTTCTACAGGCTGGAGAAGCAACTTGAGCAGAACTTGGCCCATGGCATGACTGACATTTCACACTGCCGTGGTGCCACTTCGCCCACCCCTGTCCCCAGCAGTATTTCAGCAGAGCTTCTGAGCACCAAACTCACCCCCAGCTTCCTAGCGCAGTTGTGGTGAGAGAACTCAGTAAAAACCTCCTTCATGTTTGAAGAGCTTAACGGAGTTTCCTAAGTGGCAAATGTGTTAGAAGTGGATCTGAGAGACACCTACCCTGGACTTCAAAGTAATGTTAAAACCAATGGTAAGAAATGCTGTTAAGCACCTGAAAAAAACGGTCTTTTCTACTTTACCGAGACCATTCCATATAAATTCTAGTTCAACATTGTGTCCAGTAGGTGAGCAAGTGCTTCATAGAGTACATAAGTTGTAAGTCATGTTATGTTTACCTGCATAACATGCTGAAATTATTCCCAGCTGCAGCACTTGAGTTTTCAACCAAATTCCTCCAGCACAACTGAGGGTGTAGTACGAAAACTAAGGCTTAACTTGAACTGCAAGATAAGGGATAACTTGAAGAGATTATAGAGATTATACTATCAAAGTAACTGTCCTAAATTTTCTCAACAGGTTTGTATGAAATTGAGGTTTTGCAGTAGGTTGTGACTAGTACCCAGAACTGCCCCCCCTTTTCTTCTAATACAAATAGCCTCAACTAGTTCTCTGCAAAATGTAGTCATAGCTGTTTTTATATGAACAGCAGTCCTAACTTTGCTCCTTTTGAAAATGAAATGGGAAAAAGCAGGCAGAATATAATGGAATTTCTAGAGCTGGAAGCTAGACATAATATGAAGGCTAGTAGTGGAGAACACACAATAGGATTTTCAACTGATAAGGAACTTGATCTTAGCTCTTATCTTCAAAGGAAATATCTCTAACAAGCTGGCATTTTCCAACATGGTGAAAGGAAGGAATTTAAGGAGCAGACCCGAGGGAAGCAAGCTGCCTAGTAAGTTACCAACACCTACACACTGAAGCATTTTGATTTTTTTGAAAGCTTCTCACTCAGATAGTATCCAGCCCCATCTGTGCTCAGCTTGAGAGCTCTGCTGCAGCCAGAGCTCAAAGCTGCAGGCCAAATTGGAGATGCATGAACTGATCAAAATTTCCTCTAATCCTACCTCAAGAATAAGTGACTGAAATGAATTCCATCAACTCTATACATTTGCAGCACTGCCTCTGGCACATTCGAGTTGATTGGCTTATTGCCATAATGGTTTCAGAAATATACTGCACTATAAATGCATGAGTTCTTCACAGCAGTGCATTACAATCAAAATTCCTACACATCTACACCTGCTATTATTTAAATTGCTCACTGCAACTTCATTGAACATGGCACTTTATTACAATGGATGCTCAGCAAGAAAATCAAATAGAAGAGGACAAAGGGATAAAATTGTAAGAAAATGAGAGCATGTAATCAAAGGAAAAAAAAATGTAACACTCTGGGATCTCCACTCTTATCCTCACAATATTAAATCATTCTCTTCTTGTCGATAGGGGAGAATCTGAATGACTAAGAAGGCTAAGTGCAAGTTTTCAATGCTGAAATAGACACTGAGGGGTAAAAGAAATCATGAGTACTTAAAAATCATCATTGAGCCTCCCTGCAAATTCAGCATAACTAGGATTTCATTCCAAGTGACTAAAAGTATCCAAAAAGAATTCCAAATAAGCTTAATACATTTTTTTGTTAAACTCCTAACTTGGACCACTATGTAAATAGCTTCTAGAGAGGGATAATATATTCAAAAACATGATGTATATCAACCGTATTTTTCAGGGCTACACTGTCTAACATCTCCACAGGGCCCACTCAGCAGCCCAGCTGCATGAAGTCTTCTATTTCTATAGACAGCACAGGCGTGTGGCTCAACTGAGGTTTTTGGGTTTTTTCCCAGTATATAGGCCCCAGTGGCTACCTTTCTTTAGATGCAGGTCCTCAGTCAGAAGAGCTAAATCCTCTGAGAATGTGTGATTCTATCAATATTAAGCTTCAGGAATTGTGTGCATTTGATAGCAATTTTATTTGAAAGGAAATCTATTCTTTCTTTATAGTCAAGTATCCTTCTTAAAGGCACTGAAATGAGATGCTTTTTTTTTTCAAATTGTTTGTCTCACTTTGTTTTTAATTTTACATTTGGCTTCGATGAGCATCAGTATAAAGTAGCAAGATGTAGGTTTGGTTGACAGACAGCATTCTTCCTCTCCTCCCCTAACTGAGCTCCTCTGCAGATTATGCACAAAAAATATCTGTGTTTGATTTACAATTAAAACCAAGAAAAAATTTAAATTCTCAGTGGAACAGAATTTCCATATTTTATACAGCTTTACCATTGGACTTTTCTTTCACTAATGGCAAGTGAAACATTTGGACACACTTGGAAAGTATTTTCCATTGTATATTCTCTCCTGGTTAATAACTTTTCAGTTAACCAATATATTACCCTAATTTGGCCTCTCCCAGGCATTCTGAACTTGGAAGAGACTCCTCAAAGTCGCAAAGTAAGAGATATTGTTTAGTTTAAAATCTGTGGTTTTAAGGTTTCCCATGGCATATTAACATTTAAACAATAGTAACCACCTTTATACTGACTCTTCAAAATCCATCTGACTGTACTCTTTTCTATTTAACCACCCAGTTGATTTCTAAAACCAAAACAATCATTAGTGAAATCTAAATTCTATACATATCTAACTTCAGTGCACTTTTTACACCAACTGCATGGTTGTGTAATAATCTGATGTGTGCCTCTTCCTTTTCTAATTTCACCCCCCCTTGTTTATGAATCTATCCATGTTCTCAGCTATATAATGGGAACACATCATTCTGTGATATCTGTCACTGTCACACTGCTGTGCCATTTTTGCTGCTGACTGTTCTTGAAGACTCAAAGATCAGAGTCACTTTGTGCCCATGTTATAAATCTTAGACTGAAAGGACTAAAGCTCAAGATTTTTTGCGTTAAGAAAAACAATTTTCCCCTATCTGGATATCAAATGCAAATATGTCAGCAGAATACGTCAGACTCCTTCTCAATTACTAAATATAAATTCTTTCTATATCATATACAAACGTTCTATATCTCAGCTCTTTCCAAGTCTTTTTCTATAGGCAGTAGTTTCGTTATTCTTCACAGCTTAAATTGCAGGCATTTATGTCTCAGTAATGTTCAAGTAATCAACTTGAAAACTGAAATACTTCTCAGTTTAGTACAAGCCTCTCTCCATGAGCTGAAGTTATGCTGATGTTGTTTCAAAAAAAAAAAAAAAAAAAAAAAAAAAAAAAAAAAAAAAAAAAANTTTAAAAAAAAAAAAAAAAAAAAAGAAAAAGTGACAAGTTGTTCTGTTGTCTTTGTATTCAGTAAAATCTTTGCTATATTTACTTACCTCCAGCCCTGTCCCCCATTTCTAAAGCACTCATGGGCAGATCAAACACTTAAATACTTGACATCTAACTTGTTTAAACTTTGCCGTGAAAAAAATTATATTAATAGTTGGACAAATACAATCTGTGACTTGGCAATAAAGAGGGGCTATAACTGAGATATATGAATTGCTAAACATAATTTGAATTAAGCATACAAACTTTATGGATCAACCTATCAACAGATCATCTCCTGTTTGTCATTTGATGCATATTAAATTTATGCACTACTGCTTCAGCTGCTATTTCATTAGAATGTTTACTGATGTTTAAGGTATATTAATTCACAAGAATCAAAGTTCTTACAAGCTCATATTCTTTTCCCTTCAGCATTGTAACTTGTGTAAAATTAATTTCCTTCAAAATTAAATACAAGAAGATAATGACTATAGTGTGACTTTTGTGATTATGGAGGTATATTGTTTCCTTTTCTTCAAAGTTTTTTAGTTTAAAAATCAAGAATGGAAAAAATGCAGGACCTCCTTTGTAGATTTTGTTCCGAATATTATTTCTTAAAAATGTGTGGTAATGGTAAAATTGGAACCAACTGAATTGACTTGAGTCAGGGAACACAGACATAATTATTTCACTCAGATCTCCTGTAATTTTTAGGCCTGAAGAAGAATTAATTTAGATATGTGGAATTCATATATATATATATTTAGATATATATAAAATACCCTACCCAAACAAGTCCACCCCCAATCCATCTTCAGACTAGTTTAAAATATCTGCAGTTTTTGAAGTGATATTTCAAGAAACAAGTAATCCTGCCTTGCACCTAAAAATCTCTTATTTCCATCAATATGGTACTGGATGTGCAGTTCAGTTTTCAAAAAAAGGCTTTATCTGAGTGGTCCTGTGCCTTCACACAGCATAAGAGTATCCATCCTTAGCAACATCACTTGGGTTGGGAGCTTTCCTTTGAAAGGGGATTTTCCAGTCACTCCCATTTACCATGCCTTGGCTCACATCCTGGAAAAGTCTTGAAGAGCAGGAGTGGATTCCCTTCAGGTGAAACCAAGCTGGGGGGTGAGCTCAGCTGTTTGTGGGCATGCCATTCATGGAATTAGGCAAGAGCTAGTTCAAAGTAAAATATCTTTTAGGCCCTATAGTGTGAATAATAGGTCTTCAGTACACACCTGTGTTCTGCTCCTATGTAGGCTTGGTCTTTGACCCTGCTGTGTCCTACCTTCTTCTGCCACAAGCAGGTTTTGCTGCAGTTCTGGAGCCTGGATTCTCTCTTGATGCTGGTGGGGAAAACCAAAGAGAACCAAACCTGCTGTTAGTTGGTGTCGTGGTTTCATTGTGAACCAGACAGGAAAAAAAACTATCAATTTGGGTTGCCAAAAGAAAAGGAATTTTGTAATCAAGAGCAAAGCAGGTTTAAACTTGAAAAGAACAGACTTTTATTAACTAATACAAAAAGGAAAGAAGGAGAAGAAAAAAACAACTAACAAACTCTTGGAATTAGAATGAAACCTTTCAAACATTCTTCCTCTATTACCAAAATTTCTCTCACTCTCATTAACAACATACAGAAATTACATTTAGAAACTTTCAGTCAGTTTTTCAATTCTAGAATAGTCTTTCTTCAATTCTTCTAGAGATTGGAGCATCTTTTACTCGCTATGGAACTAAAAACTGAAACAAAACAAGACAAAACAAACTTTTCATGATAACAGCCGCCCGGAAAACATTTATATCATGAAAATTCCTC
>WAAG01050775.1:1728-12599 GCA_013390105.1 Tichodroma muraria | reverse complement strand
AAGAAGGAAAGAGAAAAAGCTGAACTCTGGGCTTCTGTGCAAGTTTTTGCATTTTCCTCTTAGGATAAGTAATTAAGAAATTGTCCTACCTGTCTGTTCTGTGTCTTGTGTTCAACCTGGAGCTGTGTGCCACGACGAGCAGAAGGGTTTGTTTCCAGCACCATGCAAAGAGCAGCAGTTTGTTTCAAGCTCTCTGGATGGTTCCCCCGCCGAGCACGCCAGGCTTCTCCCCAGCTGGGAGGCGAGGAAAACCACGATTTCCAGGATCCAAACCCGTGCAGGGGCAGGCTGAACGCGATTCCAGGAGCTACAGGATGTCTCGGTATTATCCGTGTCCCCGATAAGGGCTGCGAGGGGAAAGGCGAAGTTCCCGAGGCTGTGGGTGGAACGTGGCACCGTGTAGCACTGAGTAAATAAAAACCGGGTGATCCTTGGACTCGGGTGCGACAACAGGTATTACAAAGGTTTGTACACCACGGGCAGCACTCTGGATTTCATCTAAGAGAAATGCAGCCTAAAAACCCGGCGGTGCGCCCTGCCTGCGGCTAAAGCAGCAGCGAGACCTTGAGCTCAACTTTTGGCAGTCAGCAGATTTGTCTTCTTGGACAGCACCCGGAGAATTTAAATCACAAAATATATTCTTTCTTACAGGTCAGACGTTTCACTGCCTCCCGTAAGGACCTATAAAATGCGTGAAATTTCTGTGGGATAGTTGTTTGTTCGGGGAGTTTATGGCGCCAAGTACTGCAGGATCCCGATTCGTGTTTCTGGATTCCATGGTTATGAGAAAAAAACCCACGTAGGTCCAGCTTTTGGCACATTTTTCTGTTTCAATGCCCTCTTCAGACTAAATAAAACGTTTACAAAGATTAATCTGAGATAGAGAAGAGACAGAACTAATCTAAAAAAGCCACCTAAGTACAACGGTGATAGGGTGCAATATGAAAACTTGCAATAAAATTAAATTGGCTAAGTAATGACGTTTATCTGCACCACCAGTATTGCATACTTTCCTACAGTTTGATAGTGCAAATTTCCAGTGCTAGTTCACAAGCTTTGATTTGCTCCTCTAAGGTCTTTTTGCCACCTACTTTTAGGTTTAATGAGACCTTCTGCCTTGAAGAATTCCAAATTATTGCCGGGTTTAAATAGATAAAGATCTTTTTCAACAAACTTTTTTTTTTTTTAACATTCTTTGCAATATGCTAAATTATTGAATCAGAAGCCTTTCTAAAAGGTAATTCACACCTCCTTAACCACCTTATCTGTTTGGGGGGGTTTTGTTCTGTCTGTTCGTGGTTAATGAAAAGCGATTCATCAGTACCACTGTTCCCTGCAGTCTTTTTCAAACTAAACCTATTCTTTGGCTTTCAGAACAGCAGATGGGATTGCAAACATAGCAGTGAAAGCTTACAATTTTATTTAAAGATCTCGCAGTAGATAATGGGCCATAGTTATGACTAATAGGGTCATGTGGACAAGACCTAAGAAGGAACGATAACAGCCCGAGCAACACTGAAATGAGACTCCAATCCCTTCTCACATCTCTGACAGATCCTGGACGAGTCAATAAATGCTGCTGTGTTTCTCTTTCCTTATTCATAAAAGGGAATAATAATTCTTCACTTCATCAAGAGACCAAGTAGGAGACATTGCCAGCCACGAGGTATTTAGAGACACACCAGTGATGACTCTGGTGTGAGAATATGAGAATTTCCAAGTCTTTTTCATGTTACAAAGGCAGAGGCTGTCCCAAAGTCCTGTTAAACACACTTTTTTTTCCTCCCGCAAAATGGAAATGCTACCATTTCTGTGGGGCACAGATGAATAAGCTCTTTTTCTGTTGACTTTCCAGTTATTGTATTAGTTCATGATACTATTATTGAAACGGAAGCTCTTCTTAAAGGAAAAAGGTGCCATAGAGTGCACTAGAAATATGACAGCCTCTCCTGTTAGCATTTTGCCTCCAAGCACTACAGCTATGAGTCAGTGAGCTTATTGGAAGACTTTTACATTGCATTCAGAATTAGGCTTAGAGGATACAAGAAATGACAATTCTTTCCTGTCTTTGCTGTGTTGGTCACTAAAGTAAAAATAACTTCCAATTAACAATGGTTAACAATTTGGAGCTGAGAGTACAGCTTTAGATTAATGTTTTTGTAGCATGAGAACTCCCTTCGTTTGGAGTTGAAAAGCTGCTGTTTAAGAATGATGCAATTTTTAAGGCAAAAAGAAAGACATGCTGCTGCCTGATAAAGAGCTGTGTTGCAAGAACTGCTTGCATGTTCTGCTCTTCCCTTAATGACCCTCAGCACTTTTCCAGAAGATTTCTTCCAGAGCAGTTCTTTCAAAAATTGTTTTCCCCTTTGCAAAATGCAACTTTTTTGGGAGCATTTCCGCTTTCTCCCATCTTCTGTGGGTCTGTGGGTCTCACCAACAACCCCTTTTTTTCATGCTCTGTGAATTCAGTGTCTGTTTGTTCAGAGCTACTGGGGGAGTTTCTTCACCCTCAGTTTCTGCCTTATATAATATTTCTAATATAATAGAAATATTCTGCTGTGCTGTGGCTTCCTCCTGTAGCTGTCATGTGCTGGGAAAGAGGCATGGCAATGGACAGACCTCTCCTGATTTCTTATGGATGCTCATCCTGCCAGCGAGAAGCACACCAGACATCCTGGCATAAGAAAGTTTAGAATGACACTGTGACAGGGAGTTATACCTTAGTTAGCCAGGAGTTTTGTGACTCTTTAAAAATTTCGTGGTGAACCATGTTTAATTAGTTGAGGAATGTTTGACCATGATTTTAGCTGGTTTTGATTTAAATCTGTGTTGGCTGAGTGTCAGTAGAAAACCCTGAGAAATTACCTCACTGCACCTGCAGAAATTTACTGCACCTGCAGAAAGGAACTCCATGGATCCATACCCCTTAGAGAACTTAATCAATAGCTGAGGAACAAAATTCAATAAAGAATTGTTTAATGGTTATCATATAACTAGAGNCTAACAGCTTTTTGCTGTTAGATTTAAAACTTTTTGTTTCAATTGACGGATGAAGCAGCAGGTAGTTGTATTTGGCCCTTCTGCATATCCAAAAGGAAGGATAAAATCTAATGGAAGAACAGGTCCTGAAGCATAGATGCATTCATCAGCCACACAATTTCATTCAATATTTTGGGCAAGGACTGTTTGGGCAAGGACTATCCCTACTTCCTTCACTAGGTTTTGCCATGAAGGCCACGAAGACCATATGGGTCATCAGATATGCACAGCTGAGTCTAAGAACGTGTATTGGTTGGGTGTGAGGAGAAATAGACATGTTGATTTATAGACACCAAACCTCAGACCGGTTTGGCACAGAACTTCCTGCAAACAAAGAGAGGTTCCTACAAACCATCAGGAGAGTTTCATGGGGCATGCACTTTAACACAAAACCCACTCCCAGAAACTCCTGTTGGCTCCCATCTGCAGACTGAAAGCTGATTTGGAAACACAAAACAAAACAAAACAAAAAAGGTGCATTTTTATTGGATCGTTTCCCTTACGGTAGTCCACTTAAACACCAGGAAATTATCTCACAGGAATTAAGGGGTGTTGCCCTGGGAAGGTGACACAGCTGGCAGCTCAGCTGAGGTGCCTTTACACCGCTGTATACAGCCTGGGCAACCAACAGGAGGAGGTGGAAGCCAGTGTGGTGTTAGGAAACTATGACCTTGTTGCCATTACTGAAACTTGGTGGGACAAATCCCATGACTGTAGTGTGACCATGGATGGCTACGGACTGTTCAGAAAGGACAGGGCAGGAAAGAGAGGCAGGGGGGTGTCCTCTTCATCAAGAGGTGGATTGAGCGTGAAGAGCTGTCTTTGAAGAGCAGTAATGAGCGAGTTGAAAGCCTGTGGGTAAGAATCAGGGGCCGAGGAAACAAAGGGAACCTTGTGGCTCGGGTTGTCTTCCAATCCTGATAAACGGNTGTGGGTAAGAATCAGGGGCCGAGGAAACAAAGGGAACCTTGTGGCTCTTGTTTACTACAGATCCTGATCAACGGGAGCCTCTTGCCAAAGCCTTCTTGCTCCAGCTACAGGAGGCATCACACCCGTAGGCTTTAGCCATGCTGGGGGACTTCAACCTCCCCAGCATCTGCTGGGAAAGTAGCACAGGGAGCATAGGTAATCCACGAAATTCCTGGAATGGAGGATAACTTCTTGAGCCAGGTAATAGACATCCCCTACCAGAGGGGATGTGATACTGGATATGTTGGTCTCCAGTGCAGAAAAGATAATCGGGGACACCAAGACTGGCAGCAGCTTGGGCCGCAGTGGCCATGCTTTGATGGAGTTTCAGTCCTGAGGGATGTGGTCAGGTAAGGAGTAAAGTTAGGCTCCTGAATTTAGGAAAGCAGAGTTACAGGTTTTCTGGAAAAAAAAAACCAAACAAACACTGCCCACAGAGGCAAGGGATTGAAACAGAGCTGTCATATCTTTAAGGACATCTCCTATAAAGCACAAGAGCTAGCAATCGCCAGGAGCTTGAAGTCAGGAAAAGAAGGCAAGAGACCAGCATGGGTCAGTAGGGAACTGCTGGTCAAACTAAAGGGAAAGCAAGTGCAGGGGCAGTAGAAGCAAGGACAGTGAGTTAGGAAGAGTATGGAGATGAAGTACAGTTTTGCAGTGACAGGGTAAGGAAGTCCAAGGCAAAGATGGAACTGAATATGGCAAGGCACACAAAGAAAAGCAGGAAGGGCTTTTCCAGCCTGTTAACCAGAACAGGAAGGCCTGTTAACCAGAACAGGTTAACATACTTTTCCTGTATGTTAACCAGAAAAGGAAGGTCAAAGAAGGTGCAACCCCCTGATGTCCAGTGTCCCCCTTGACCTAGACAAGCTTGAGGGTTGGGTCCATGGGAACATCATAAGATTTAATAAAACCAAGTGCAAGGTCCTGCACCTGGGCTGGGACAACCCCTGGTATCAGCACAGGCTGGGCATGAACAGCCCCAGAGCAGCCCTGCCCAGAAGGGCTTGGGGGTGCTGCTGGGTGAGAGGCTGGACATGCCCCGGCCATGGCACTCCCAGCCCAGAGAGCCAAACGTGTCCTGGGCTGCATCCAGAGCCCCGTGGGCAGCAGGGGAGGGAGGGGATTCTGCCCCTCTGCTCTGCTCTGCTGAGACCCACCTGGAGCACTGCATCCAGAGCTGGGGGCCAGCACGGGAGGGACAGCGACCTGCCAGAGTGAGCCCAGAGGAGAGACACAAGATGACCAGAGGGATGGAGCACCTCTGCTGCGGAGACAGGCTGAGACAGTGGGGATTATTTAGCCTGGAAAAGAGAAGGCTTCAGGGTGACCTAATTGTGGCCTTCCAGTACCTGAAGGGAGACAACAAAGAAGATGGAGAGACTTTTTACAAGGGCATGTAGTAACAAAGGGGACAAGGGGGAATGGCTTCAAACTGTAAGAGGGTAGGCTTATATTAGATATTAGGAAGAAATTCTTTACTGTGAGGGTGGTGTGATACAGGTTGCCCAGAGAAGCTGTAGGTCCCCCTAGGTCCGTCCCTGGAAGTGTTCAAGGTCATGTTGGATGGGGCTCTGAGCAGCCTGCTCTGGTGTAAGGTGTTCCTGCCCATGGCGGGGGAATTAGAGCAGGATGATCTTTAAGATCCCTTTCAACCTAAACCATTTTATGAATCTATGATCTGACTCACTGGCATTAAAGCAATGTCTGCACAATGTAGTGACAGCTGGTGAGGTCTGGTTATGTTTGCTTGAAGTTATTGCCAGACGAATCAGACACAAGGCTTGCAAATTTTCTTTTTTTCTTTTTTTCTTTGGATGCGCCTTTTCAGCCACTGAGTTCAAAACAGGGTCTCACAAAGGCTTGCACCATCACAATCCACATCAAATGAACTTTGATGCTGGTGTTAGGCAGAGGTTAAATCCTTAAACCAGTGTTATGACTGAAACAAGTGTGTCATTGGAGTGTGCCTTTACACATGTCAGAAATAGCAGCAATAGAAATCTCCCAGTGGTGCCTACAACATGGGCCAGAGAGTGGGTGCTACTGGAATGAGGGAAGAACAAAATGCCTTCTGTTGAATATTCAGCCTAACGATTTACTGAGAACCCTATTCTATGAAGAATATTTGCAATAAGGCAGCATTAACTTGTCTTCAAAGACATGACTTAAATCTCTGGAGGGAACTCCCATGTATATTCAGGACAGCTACTCAAACTCACTTGCAGAATTTAGAAGTCTCCTACTGAGAAATATGCCAGCAGATGCTTCCTGACATTTAATGCTAAACATGTTATAATGGGGCTATAAACAGCCTTTCACTCCAAAACATATGAAGGAATATCATAAGACCCCAGGGAGGGACAGCTCTGTAGAAATGGGTTTGTTGTTCCTGATTAGGATTCAGACAGCTCTCCATGGTGTTGTTAGTACTGGTTTGATTTGTTCTAAGGCATGTCAGATATTTGTTGCACAAACAGACTCCCTGATGCTTTCATCATGATGGAAAATTAAAAATAAGAGGTGTTAAGTAAAGAACGGGTGCCACAATCTGAGTCTAAAAGCAGCACATGGTCATGTAGTCACTACAACCCACTGCTGTCATGAGAGCTCCTGACCAAGGTTTCCATTTTAACTTTTGCTATAGTGTCATTGTCACCTTCCTGTGAATTTCAAGAAGATTCATGTTCCTACTTCACTTTGGCTGTTGTGAAAAGTCTCAGTTTCCCAGCAGTTTGTGAGAATACCAGTGACATAACCTTCAAAGCAACAATTTCTAAGGCTTCCTGAAAAACTGAGATTTTTCAGTCATGGCTGAATAGAAGAGAAACCTTTTGGCTCTCTGACCAGCAGTTAAATGTAGAGAACATTACAAGAAAAGGACATTAAAAGTCATGAGAGGCATCTGGATTAAATAGCAGCTTGAGGACTGTAACAGAATAAAGTCTTGCCCAGATAAAGGTGAAACTCAACCTCAGATAGGGGTCAACAACCTGTTCAGAGCTGATTTTGTTAGAAATAAGTCAAGTCTTGTACAAGGTTTCTGCTCAGGTTCATCTCACTTTTTCTGTGATTGAAATTAACATCATTAACATGATCCACAATTAACATCATCAGTGTGGTTCATAGGTAACATCATTAATGTGACAGGACTTTGAATTTACAACAGGATCATAAAATTAGAATTTGACCCTACATGCCTAAGAGTGCAAACAAACAAAATATCACAACATTGTTAAGCTTGAAATTGCTTAACACACGTAAACTTCTACAATGAAAACATTAAGAATACTATTGCAAGTGATGGCTGACATATGTCTGGCATCATCCACCCTGAATTGGTATGGGAACTCTAAAACATCACAAAATAATTTTATTTAACATATCACATATGCAATCATAACAGTGTTCATAAAGAACAATATAGTACATATAATTTTAATCCCCCACAAAAACCGACTCAGACATACCAATACCCATTATGGCAGAGGAGAAATTTTGGTGAAGGACTTCTAGAAGCTTAACGGCTAACATGTTTATAATAAAACATTAAAGTTAAAACACTCCCTCAGCATGACAGGCGAGGCAGAGTACATGAGACTCAGATTCCCTTTGTGGAATGAGTTACTAAGGGCCATTTTCTGTTCCAGCTTAAGTCAGAAATGAAGCTAACATACTATGTGCTAACTGAGAATTGGCCAAAGGTTTTGTATTTTCCAGGCCAGGTGGCTGTTTCCAACCTTCAGTGTCAGGCAGTCGGTGCCAAGGGCTCTCAGTGAAACTGAACTGCAGCGTCCCCCATATGAGAATAAATCCCACTGCTCGAATTTCCCAAATTTGCTTTACTGAAAGCCTTATGTAGATTTTGGCTTTTCATTATTTGATGTGTCCCAAGAGGTGCTTGAAGATGCCAAGACTCTAGAATAGGTTTGGGGAGGAAAAACTAGGCAGGAATTATATTTTTCTGAGACTTTTCACATATTCCCATGTTCTGAGCATGTGAAGAGCTTTCCATCTCCTCCCAGGACAATTTGAGTTAAGGCAATATCACAGACATACCTAAAAGCTTCTATTTAACCCAGCAATATTATTTAGGCTTTTGAAAAATGTCATCTGACAAGTAAGAACAAGAGAAATAATTGCAACATTGAAACCCAAGTAGAGTTTAAGCTGTCAGGGGAGTAAGTTAAACAATGATGTTACCTTTTTAGCATCGTTTCCCCTTTTTCCTACATGTTTTTGGAGCACCAGAGTGTGTTCCTTGCTGGGAACGTCAAATGTTGAGAGATGCAAATTCAAAACTGCTGTGAAGTCGTCTCTGATATCCCCCAGCTACAGAAATAAACTTTTGGTTTAGGTTTGCAAAATCATCAAACTTCCTGCTCTCTCCCATCTCCTCTCAAGAAAAGAGAAATGCTCACTATAATAGGTGCCCTACTTACCTAAGGCTTTGATCTCTCTCAACTCTCTGCTCGCAGATTTCTGGAGGAGCCCCAGCGTACGTGAATTTCCAACGCAGCAGGCTGCTGTGCTTTCCAAGAGAGCTGGTTTCAGCACCGCGTCTGCAAGACTTCAAAGGAGAGGGGAAAGTTATTTTTCTACTTATCGCTCCAATTTCCCTCTCCACTGCCTCTGGACACTGTCAGTCCTAGGAGATCATAGAATGGCTCGGGTTGGAAGTAACGTTTTCCAGGACAGGCTCTACACTGAACTCCAATGAGCCATATCCAAGGAGAAATAATCTTGTGAGACGCTTTGGGGTATTTTTTTATTTTCTTGCAGGAGTCAGAGTGTGAAATACTACCACTAGATATACTGCCCTTTGCTTCACACACACATACATGCGTTATCTTTCGTTTTGAAACAGCCACCCGAACCAGTAGGCAAGCCTGTGACTAAGCCAGCACTCTCCTGCAGCCTCATGGGAAAGGTGCTTAGACCTTGGCAAAGCACGGCCAGTATTTTGAGGCCTTGGATTCCTGCCCCCTTATTTAACTGCAGTGACCAGTTCACAAAGGTTATGTCAGTTGGTCACCTGGGAGCCTTTCCAAGTCTCCAGGCATAAATCATGGCTGCATACCAGCTCTTGCACTGCTGGCTATTGCCCTTACCTGTAATCTCTCACCACCTTGAGAAACCGTAAATAGTTCATGCCTGGAAATGTTCGAGGTCAGGCTGGATGGGATTCTGAGCAACCTGGTCTAGTGGAAGGTGTTCCTGGCCATGGCAGGGGGCTGGAACAAGATGGTCTTTAAGACCCCTTCCAACCCAAACCATCCTATGATTCTGTGATGACAGAGCTGCCCTTCCAGTTGTGCCTTCTGTTCTGGTGATTGATTTCATGCCAAGCATTCAACACAGGGATGCACACCATGATTGCACAGCCTTTGGAACCACTGCAGGCTGTCATGAGGAGCCAGAAAAGTCAGCCTGCCTGACAGTGTGAAAATTACCCAAAGTTTATTGTTAGTTAATTTAGTTAGTTATTTATAGTTATTGTTCTGTTAAAATAGCACTTAATGCTATTTCAACAATTATTATTTTACCAATAGTTATATATATGTACCTTACAATTTTATTTAAAGTATTTTGTTTCCCAGACAATCGTGATTTCTCGTTATTTTCATCATGTCTCATGAGCCTTTGTTCCAAGTTCTTTATTAATGAACTCATTGTGGTGTACTGGAGCAATTCCCCTGCCGGACCTAGGTCCCAAGAAAAGCAATACAATTAACCTGGCAGGGAGAAGCCTGTGGCTGGCTGGAGTGGCACTGGGCCAGCAAAACCACAGCACTCGCAGGATCTCATCCCTGTATGTCTGCACAGCCCTGGATTGTGTAGTATCAGCCTGCCCAGGGTAGGATCCTAAGAGAGGCAGGGCCTTAAGTAGTGATGAAGGATGTGTTAGTCCTGGCTGAAGGCCCACGAGCAGGCCGGGACTCGGGCATGCTGGAGTAGCAGGTATGTGGGAATTCTGCTCATGCTGCCGTGTTGTAGAGAAAATGAGGTTTGCTCTCCTGATGTTGGACAAGAAAATTTAATCCTCACCAAATACCCAAATACTAGTGTTTCTAGTTCTGTAAAGTGGTCCATTACATAATTCCAGAACACTTGCTCCATGGAAATGACAACCTGGGAGGCTATGGGACCCCCAGAGGCTTCCCTGAGACTTGTGTAGTCTAGGTGAGAAATCCACCCAAATCACATCCATTCTCCAAAAGTGACAAGTCCCGAAAGAAATGAAAGCAAAATTTCTGCTGTAGGAAGTTTTGCTTCCCAGATTTGTAGACCAGTGACTTTTTCTTTTCTTTGTTTAGGAACACCGGTAAAAAAGGGGAAATGAAAGAATTTTTCATTCAGAGAAAGTTCTGCAGAACTCTCTAGTCAGATCAGATGCTCTGAGGAATAGGCTAGTATAGATGAGAAGGCAGAAAGGACCCAAACCACTAATTGACAAAAATACCTCAGTTCTCAGAGGGCTGACCTGATCATCACAGGCAGCAGA
Organism: Tichodroma muraria; assembly: GCA_013390105.1. Classification (NCBI taxonomy): domain Eukaryota; kingdom Metazoa; phylum Chordata; class Aves; order Passeriformes; family Sittidae; genus Tichodroma; species Tichodroma muraria. Next base: position 2,086 of record WAAG01050775.1, on the reverse strand, counting down.
ATTAATTGAGAGGCCTCCCATAGGAGGCCTTTTCATGGAGAAAGCTTTACCTGGGACAGGGATGCCAAAGGAGCTTGGAAAGTTATTGGAAGACAAGCTGGGTGGAAACTCCCTGCATCTCCAGTCAACATGACCTGAAAGAATACTTCTGCTTGATCCCAAATCCATTAACCAGTATGACCCTGGGAATTTGAGTGAGAAGCCCAGGCCTGGTTCCAGCCGGGATCAGAGGGAGGGAGCACGGCCAAGACATTGTGGAATTCAATACCTCCTCATGCCATTGCCAGGGGTGGGGAAAAGGGACACTCACTTCCAGGAGGAAGGATGTTCCTTTTTAGCTGGGAGGAAGCCTTGGGTG
>WAAG01050774.1:80785-96466 GCA_013390105.1 Tichodroma muraria | reverse complement strand
TCAATTCTCTCTGTTCAACATCACAGGAAATTACATATATCCCAGAACCGATTGAGGTATCAGTTGACTCAAATTACATTTTCTAATGCACAGAAATACTTGTTTTGGTAATGACACTGAGGAATAAGGGAAAATAAGATAAAAACAAGACTTGCACTTATCCCTGATATGCAAGCAAGATAGTTTTTTCAATTTACTGTGCAGTTTTATATTGATTTTTGATATGAGAGAGCTCTGTCAAATTCTTTTTCTAAAATTTTTAACTATGTGTACTAAATTTCTGGAAGACAAAGAAATCCTTTGTATTTTCAATCTAACATTGTGTCTCTTCTGCCTGCACACAATTGTCCATCTTGATTAAAAGCATTTGTTGCTTTCTTTACTGTAAAACTACACATACATAAAGAATTTTCAGGGAAAAGCTCCTGAACTCTGTTGTAGCATAGAAAAATGAGGACAGCATTTTGTATATGTGCTTTTTTCATATTCTACAATTTCTCATGTGACCGACATTACTTTGAGAACAAACACACACATACTCACAAAATCAGTGCAACAAGCTGCATTCCTTATTTTCGAGATAAACCTTTTCAACCTCTGCCAACGCGTGGAAGCCTCTAAACAGGGTCCTTAATTCAGACAAAGCANCAGACAGTCGTTAAATACTTCAAAAATCCCAGCTGACATTTCCAAAGAATGGGTTTTTTCCCCATTGCTTAAGAATTTTTCCACTTCTCTCATTCATAAGCTTTCCAGGTTTCTAGGATGTATCACATATCTAGGCTGATATCATAAGAGGTTCACCTTCTACAGGACTTCTAGTTTGCTGCTTCCAGTATTCTCTGTCACAGAAAACTTGTTTTTTAAGCCCAGTAGCATTCAACATGTTGTTGCTTCATATAAATGGTTGCATTCCTAATATTTCTACATTTTGAATAATCTTGCAGGCTGGAAAAGGAAGAAGGAATGAATATTTGGTCCCTTTAAAAAAGAAAACAAAACCAAACCAAACATACAAAAAACCGCAATTATGTCAATTTCTAGTATGAATATTTTCATCCTACAGTAATTCCAGGATTTCACCATCATGTTTTTTATGCATGACACAAACCCTAGTGGTTTTAAATTTTTTTTCTGTTAAAAAAAAAGGAAATATTTCGTTAGAAGCACCCAATATTTTCCTACTTTTTTTGAGGTTTATATGTGATACCAACAGTGTTACTCTTCCAGAGTTTCACAGTAATTGACTCATTGTCAAAGACCCTGAAAGTCACTGCTGAGCTCAAATCTGTTTCTATGGATCCTCTCTACATTACCATTTCTCTTAATCATTACTAGGATCATAAAACCATTAAAGCTTAAGTTCCCTAGGCAAGTCATTACAACGTAAGAAGGTGTGAGTTTATAAGTGTACCTGCTACCCTGCAGTACCTTCTTTTACATATCCTTATTCCACAGTAAACCGTAGTCTATCTCCCCATCTTCACTGAGGTGAAAGCCACTCACTGGGAAGGACGTGGATGGAGCAATTGTTCCAAAGTGGTCATTGATGCAAACCTCTCAGACTGCCTGAGGATAACTTGTGCTTGTAGCCCTTCCAACACTAATCCCTCTCCTTACCAATTCCAGTTGGGCAGAAGGTTATTTGAAAGCAGGAGGACAAACATGAAAAGCAGACAGAAACAATTTCCAAAGCAGGTTCATTTTAGCAGGGAGTTACTCTATTTCCAAACAAAGGCATGAACTCTGCAATGTTCCTTGATGATGCAGATTTTCAAAAAAGCTGTAAATGTTTTTTAGTTCACTTAAGGCTGCACTGTAAGAGATAAGCTTTCATTTTCAGGTTAGCTGCTGACTGCACAAATACTGAAGTGGAAGTGGCCGTGTAGCAGTCATGTTGACTAATGAGGTACTCCAAAAAGAATCTGGTTACTCACTCTCCAAACATGTACATAAACTCAAGCTTTCAGAATGACTCAGTCAACACCTGAAGATGAGGCTTGAAAGCTTGTTTATGTTGTTGCAGGGTACTGCATGTACTATAGCGGGATGTACTTAATAAGGCCAGTAGTTAATGTATGCATCTATAAAACAACAAATAATAAATTTCTGGGTTCCCAGAAGCTGAAAATCAGGATGCAATGTTAAGTAAGGAATTACCATCAGACCACACTGGAAAGTTACTAATATCTACTCCTTAGACCCCGAGTGTGCTTCTGCTGCAGACCCCCAACTCCCCTGACATTCACTGTTTCATAATAGATCTTCCTGGATGCATGTGTTAGCTCTGATGGCAATCAGATCTCCACTGCTACACACACTCCATGGGTTTAAAAACAAAGGTCATCTGGTGAAGACATTATTAGTTACTGCACATGATTTTGCCATGTAGACTACTGTATACTGTGATGTAAGTGGAAAAAATGATGGCAGTGAATAGATGTAATTATATGTAGAACCAGTGACACGCCACATACAATTCGCAAAGTACAACACAATCAGAGTGTCAATTATTTAAGCCATAATTAACATAGCTCTGCATGTCTTTCCAGGGCTCTCACAGAACATAGAGCATTGTTATAGTGGAAGAAAAGAGAAAATAAAATATTAATGGAGGACTGCTTTGTTCTCAGCACAGTGAGATAGAGGTGGTTGTAAAAACCGGATTCCTGCAGTTGCTACCGCTTTAATTAGGAAGGTCGCTATCTTCCTAGACTTCCTTGGATTCCTTTAATTTCCACAGAGGAAAACGGCTTCTGAATTTTATTGAACACAGTTGAATTTTTATTTTCAAAAATCAAAACAGAAACATTTCTTGGCATCTGTTATGAGCACTGGGTGTTATTTGCTCTTTAGAGATAAAGCTGTTTTTATACAGGGATATAGCTTGTGGGGAAAAAAAAGAAGGGCCAAATATATTCGTACTGGGAAAGCTGCTCAACAGGGATATCACAGTCAGCAGAAAATATCTAGCCAACCTAATTCATCCCATGCTAGAATCCACTTAAGGCCAAGGAAATACAATAGATAATATATAGTTTCACAACACTGAACCAAATGCTGACATTAACTCATTCATACCTGGAATCTAACAACTTTTTTCTGTAGAAACAGTACAACTCCAACAGGCACATGAGCTTCAGCATCTTCTCACACCGAAGTGGAGATGGCAATGGCAGGAAACCATCTGTGTTTTGTGGCTAAATGAAAGCTTGGATGTCCTTTATGTGAACTATATCCCAGACAAAATCACTGACAAGACACACCAAACTAACACCAAAATACAAAACAGAGGCAGACAAATGACTAAATAGCACTGTGTTATCACCATCATTCCCTTACTAAATCCAAAACACAACCTGGTACCAGGTGTTAAGAGGAAAATTAACTATCCCAACCGAAACTAGGACATATATGTAGGTTAAAATTTACAGAGGGAGTTTCCAGAGAGAAGAAGAAGGNAAAAGGCCTACTTCAACTTTGAATGCCAGGGTTTTATTCTTGTAACTCATTCTTGGACGTCACTCCAACCAAAGCTGTTTGCGTGTAGGAAAAACAAGACAGGAAATGTGAGAAGAGGTTACCCGGGTGTTACTCAGGGAAGCTCCAACTCAAGTGTCTCTGCCTGTGAGTCAAGAAAGGGTTCCCTAAATCTAAGCCTGCAAATAGTCAGCACTGCTCTTCTTTCAAGAGCAAGGACTGTTAGATGTTTGAATGAATTCAATGCAAATATGATTAAGTTGCATTTACCCATATAACTGAATACAAAATTAGTCTTCATGAACCCAAGATGTCTGGATAGGATTAGAATTGCAGACGATTTGGAAGATGGCAACCAGTGCCACTTTTCACATATCATTTTTTCAGGTATAGTTTCCATAATGTGACTTGTAATTGCATGGAACTCCATATTTTCCATAAAGATGCATGCAAATGGAGCTCAAGACCTATTTAGAAGACTTAAAATATTCATTACTCTCATGATACCTTCATATCTGAGTGAATTTCATTCAAGTATCAGTGACCTTATTAATAGACCCAAACACTTCTGCTTTACCACTTTTACTAAACATGTCTTGTTAACAGATAGGCTTTAAAAGTAACTCTTCAGAGAGAGCTCATCCTTTGAACTATCACCATGAAGCAATTCCCGCAAGAAGGAACGGCACTTGCAGAGATCACTTGCAAGAGCACACCCGTGCCCCAGCAGAGCTGTGTGCAGAGGGATGTCCTGGCACCCAGACAGATAAGGCAGGGAGCGGATAAAGACCAAGAGATCCTTAAGGACTGGTTTAGTCACAGTCTCGAAAAGCTTCAGAGATCTTCCAATACCTGAGTGCCTGGAGACCTGCAGACCAGGCAGGCACTCATCACACGCTGTGCTTTCCCTCAGGACTGATGTCATTTCCCTTGCCATGCTGCCCATTTGTCCCTCTTTTTTCTGCTTTCAGAGGGTAACTGAATCATGGCTGCTGAACAATAGTTTCCAGGCTGTTTTCCTGATTTACATGATGCAGGTCCTTTGAGTATGAGAGCTGAACAGGTTAGTGAGGGTGCAGATAGCAGCTATGGGATGGGAACTGTGTCTGGCTCTTGGTGTGGGCACCTGCACAGCACAGGTCTTCAGCAGGGAGAACAGAAAAGGACCCGTGTGACTTTGACAATAAGATTCATTACAGATATCACAGACAACAGCACTGATCACATTTTATGGTTTTTAGGCCCAATCCTGTGCCCACTATAATTAAAAATACAAACCTAATTATAATTACACAATAAATTTCAACTGAATTTAGAGAAAACAAAAACACCTCTCTTCTCTTCCCCAACTGAAGTTACTCTGTGTATTTATTTTTGACAGCTATTTTGTAGAGTGGCTGTGTAGTTCTAGATAACAAGAATTTTGCCACTGACAGCAATGGAAATAGTGACTATTTTTACATGATTTCAGTAAATGAAAAATAGGAGGCTTTTAAATTAAAAACCTCAGATAATTTCAGAGCAGAACATTAAACTGTCTCAACCCACAAATTTTACTTTTTTTCCCTCTTTGTCAACTCCAACTTGCAAGCAAGAAACTAATAGATCAGGTTGTACAACTGGAATTAAAGTTTAGGTGACATAAACACAAAATCACCCTGTTCCTTCCAAACTGTTAAGAATATGGATCTAACCAGGTCCCTAGCAATAGAGTAGACCAGGCAGGTTTGCTGCTGAGCAGAGAGGAAGGAGAAATCTAAGACTGCTCCTTTTCCACAGAAATCCACATTACATTTTGCTCCAGAGCTCAGTACTGAGAAAGTATCCTTAAGATATGGTACATAAGATTTTCAGCTGTCAGAACCAGCTTCTCACTGAAATACACAGCAAAATACACAGCACAGCCCTTTTGGTTCCCCTGCCTCCAAGGGCAGTCCTATGGAAGTGACCTCCCAGGGCCTCCCTGCACAGCCTGATCCCGGGCACGGGGAGATGGGCTGCAGGGAGAATTCCACAGGGGTAGGCTGGCAGAAAATTTTTAAAGAGAATTATAGAGATTTTAGAGTAAAAGACTCTAAAACCCAATTGCACGTGTTTTGGATATTTAGATATGTATTTTAAGAGAATAGCTACTGATAAAGAAGCTTAATTTAGACAGACACGTGGTGATTTCACAAGTAGAGCACATGATAAATTCACAGGAACTGAGCTCTGTGTCACGTTCAGTGCAAACATACATGGCTTTTTCATTTAAAAATTCTGCAGAGCTGGGGAGAGCCTAATTACAACCAATACCGAATTTAGAAGTGAGAAAAAGATAAGACGTGAAGAAAACCATGAAAAGTATAACTACAGAAAAGCTAAGGCAAAAATTTTAAAACTTATCAAAAAGTCTTACAAAGACCAAAGTCTTATGTTGCCATAAGTCATAGTGATTTGATTAAGGAAGATCCCAAGGAAAGCAGGACAGCATAAAGAGAGCAAAACATTCTCTAGTAAGGGTACATGAGAATATTAAACACAGTCATTGCCTCATAAAAAACTCAAGACAGACAAGAAATATCAAAAATATAAGCTGCTGGGGCAAAACTAACCCAGCCACATCATTCTGGAGACACATGGGGTGTGTTACTAACGAGGAACAAGATACTATTGCTTACACACTGCAAAAGAAGAGCTAGAAATACCAGAGATGAGAAACAAGACTAGCATAAACTAGATAGAAATTTTTAAATGTTGCAATTCAGAAGTTTCCAAAAAGTAAATCTTGCAAGTTAACTATGGGACGAACATTCACTTCTTTGTTATCTAAAGAAATGAAGCTATGGAAAAAAAGAGTGACAGGCATCCACTTTTCAGTGTTATCAAAAGACAGCAATCTAACAAGCCAGGATAAAAATCTGGAAAAATTATACTTCCCTGAAATAGAGAGGGGGAAATAACACTGCCATTCTGATGAAGCAAACGAAGATCAGCTTGTCCACCAAATTGTCTCTAGTGATACTGGAGAGAGAATGATCTTGGGCTATCTGTAACACAGCCTGTTTTACTTCTTTGGTTGTGATTAGTGTCATAAAAGTACTAAAGAACTTGAAAAAGGACTCTGTGAAGGTTAGACTCCTGAAAATAGATGAAATAGTCTGAATGGGCAAAATATCTCCCCAAAATTATGGACTGTATTTGAAAAAGGAGCAAAGAATCAGTCTTAGCACACACATAGATGGGTTCTGAAAGATTTATTTTATCTGATAAAGCAACAAACCCCAGTGCCAACCAAAAGGCAGAAAACCAAAAGGTTTTGTGGAAAACACCTCCTCCTGTATGGCAGCTGGTCCTTGTCCCATAGCAATCATCAAGGAAGAGGACTAGGTTTTCAAAGCAGAGTTAAAGTGGGAAAAGACAGCAAAAATTTAAAGCCCTTAACAGTGATGAGAACAGTCATGGGAAGTGCCTGTTGGTTTTGGCTCAGAATTGAACTGCCAGAGACTCATGAGCAGAGGTTTAGGGGACCAGGGCCCGTGCGGGCAGCCCACTGTGCAGGGACAGCGCGCGGGTGTTCCAATGAGGGAACGTGTTCCAACTTCACAGAGGAGAAGAGAAAGAAGCACCTGATACATACAAGGCACTAAGACCCAGCAGGATTTCTATCCAAACTCCAAAGGCTGGTAATACAGTGGCATCTCTAGAACAGGAGTTTGTCTAGTCACCCCTAAAATGAATGTCATTTTGAATACAACAATGGTTTAGATTCCTTGAAGTAGTTAAGCAGTACTTCAGCAAACTATTAGAAGAGTTTTGGATGAGACCAAATACTACAGGGGATTTTTCCCACCCCGTGTACCTATTGCTGCATAGTCTATTTGACAAGTACTATCAGTGCCACTGTTTTCCAATCCAGTGTTTATTTATGCTGTTTTTCTCTCTAGCAGACAATCTGCTACTACCACGGTGACATGAGGCTTTTCAACATCTTCTAGTTAGTTTGTTAAATTTTATATATAGTTTTATCTCACACAGTTTTTTGTTTTGGATTTTGTTTCTGCCTTGTAATAAGAAAGTTTAGAAAAAAGGCAAGGTCAACAATCATTTTATAACTAACCTTTCCCTATGTATCTTTTTATTCCAGGGACAGGGTAAAGTATACTTAATTCAGATGTCACCATGTGGTCAGGGCTGACAAATGTTGACTATTTCTTAGAATAATACTCATGTTGTAGCTGTCCTATGTGGTCCTGTGGGGTTGTGTTTGCCGGTATGTTAGCAAAACAGAGATCCAAACATGAAACCTGTCTTTCCTCAATGTGGGTGTTCAGGAAGCTACATGACTGTGAAATCCATAGGATATAATTGTAACAGTGTTGCAATCTAATGAGAGGGAACTCAAAATAGGGCCTTTGTGGTATTTGCACAGTGAAAACAATTGGGAGTTTCCCCCTGAAAAATAGCCATGGACTGAGTCCCCAGAGCAATATTTTCCACTGCACCAAGTCTACACCAGTGCACCATCAGTCTCACTTAGGCCTCAAAAATAAAGCTTAAAAGGACACAAATGATATAGATGCCTTGGGCTGAGCTTCAACCCAAGAGTAAATTTCCTCCAAAAACAATTTTATGTTGCTTTCATCATGACTGGCAAAGATACTGCTTACAAACACTATAAAACGCTTTCTTACTTGGAGCCCGATGGCAAGCAGTCCCTCTCCTAAGTTTAACTAAACAAAAGTAACAATAAAATATGGTTTGTACCCATCTGGGCAATTATCACTAGATGCTGGTAAGTAATAATAGTGTGTCTACATAGTAGATGGTCGCAATTCCAGAATGAAATTAAACTAGATCCGGAACAGGAACTGGTTCTAACCACACAATAAAATTTAGCTGGAAGCTGAAAAATGCAGTTCAGGCAGGGAAGTCTCCTTGTCTTAACTCTTGCTGTTTCATCTCTCCTGCTGCTCTGTCCCTGAGCCCTGCAGATCCTTTGGTGCTCTGCAGGGAGTTAAACAGGGTCCTTGCTCAGAGGCCTCAAAAGCTCCTTATCTACAGATCTGAGCACCTTCTTTTGTTACATCGGGCTGTGTTTGTTTCTCTGTTAATCTCAGCAGAGTCTTGTATTCTTTTAGCTTTTTGCCCTTTCACGTGAGGGATTAACAGTGTAGCTTGCAGGCTTTGGCTGAGACCTGCAGTACCTCTGGAAGGATGACTGCCCCCCTTCTCTCTGTGGCAGCCACGGCAAAGCCCCTGAAATGATAAAACACCGCAAGCCCGAGACATTTTAACCTTCACTGACATTTCAGTGGCAATACTAAGGTGCACGATAGAGGCAGATGGCAGAGGACAGACAGGAGTCTCTGGATGGTGGGGCAGGAGCGAGCTCTCAGGCGCGTCAGGCGAGTGAAAAGGTGCGGCCAAGGCGCAGCGTAGGTGCCAGCGGCAGAGCCACGCCGTGGGCAGCAGCAGCAGAGCTGTACACGAGAGGAGAAGGAGCAGACGGCGCTGCAGGTGATGGGGGACTCGGGGCGGAGGAGAGAGCTGTGTCAGGGCGCGGCCACACGCAGCGGGACGGAGGGAAGCGGCAGGGCAGCGCGGCAGGGTGAAGGCGGCGGCGCAGGAGCCCTGCGGGCCCGCGGGCGGCGGCGCTGCACTGCCGCCGCTGCTGCGCAACGCGGGCGGCGGCACGCAGGCCGCAGGGCGGGACACAAACGCTGCCTTCCGAGGGAAAACGACGGTCCTGCGACTAACGGAAGAGAGGGGAAAGGAAAGGAAGGGGCGTGAGACTGTAAGGCATTTACAAAGCCCTGGACAATTTCAAATGCTGTGAGTACAATCACAAATCGTTGCGGGATCCGGATCCAAACCAGCAGTAGTGAGAAGGTGTTACTGTAGTTTTACCGTGGTGGCACATATGCCATAGCTACGCTGCAAGGAACAGCACACCAAGAGAAGTGTTTGATGTAGAATTTTTAACTTCTGTTTCACACTTATTTTCTGTTTAAAAGAACAGAAATCCACTGTCAAATAAGCTTATTCTTTCTCATGGAAGTTTATTTAGTCTCCAGCTTTACCACAAGCCCTTCCCCTCCATCTCAAAATACGCTCTTTCAATAAAGCAAAAATACTAATTTCTATCGCGAGGCATGCAGTTACCTCAAATAAGCACGTCAAAAAAGCACACATTATTTAGCAGGGTGTAGGGAGGATTGCCAGCTTTTAAACCTTTACATTTTCATGTCTTTCCAATTAGGAAATTAGAAAGAAAATGATCAGTTGAAATTTAAACCTAAATGCTTTTGAGGCTGTTCCCTTGTCCATTTTTTCTTTACTTCGTTTACAACAAAATCTATTTGTTATTTCAAATGTTGGCCTATTTTCAGCAGTGATTATGATGGTACCACAATGTGCAACTTGACATCTCCTCCTCTCCTCTCGTTCAAAGTCTCCCAGGGCCCAGCCATTTCACACAGGCTTGCTTTAGGCATTTATTAAATATGCACCTTCCAGTAGGGTTTAAAAACACCAACTAATCTCATCAGAGGCCAGAGACCTCCAGATATGTAAATCTACATCTGTTCCTCTTCAAAGGAAAGATTCTCCTGGATTACTCCAGGAGAAATGCATCCCACCCGGATATAGCCACTGAACCAGAGAAAAAGAACTCCCATGGCAAACGTGCCACCTCAAACTCACCAAGATCCAACGACAATGAAATTACACTTAATGTAATTCACTGTTAGCTTTAAGAAGCAATTAAGTAAAAGGCAGTACAGCACTTGCCGTAGGCTGTTGGTTCCAACAGGGGCCAGTGGAAAGAGGCATATAATGTTAAAATTGGTAACGTTAGTATTAACATAAGGATGAACTGTAGGTGGCTGCTCGACTACAGTGCTGTAAAATAGCAGAGTCCATTAACAAGCAGCAATCACCCTTCCCTTTTTTCTTTTTTAAAGTGTGCTGTAGATGTTTGCCAGTGAAAGCATGCAGCAATAATTAACTATTAGCTTGTTTTATAAAAAAACCCCAGAATTCTCTCTCTTCCTCCCAAATACCCCACCAGTATCTTCACCTTCCCATACTGAGCAGGGAGATCAAACAATTTTATGAAAAATATTTCAAAGTTATTAGAGAGAGACGACACATTTCACTTCAGCAGAGCAGTCTCACACACAGCATATTCACTTCTCAAGAATGAGCCCTTACTTAGATTTTTGCATCCCCTTTTATATAATACCATTTTAAAGATGAGCACAAAGAATTTTTCTCAGCACCAAGTCATGTTCTGTAAATGTATGATGAGTTTCACATTATAATTAGAGATGCCTACATATATCTAAAATATAGCCTTAAAAGAAACAAATTTTTAAGCCAGAAATTAACATGAAATCTAATGTATTTTTCATTCACTCATATCCCCATGGTTTCATTGACTACAATTCAGATTCAGAATGTGACCATCACAAAAAATAATCTGAGTGTTCTGTTGTCTCCTGGTTTTACATTTCTGTTTGAAGGATTTTTGGTAAGCTACAGAATTTTTGGATGAATCAGACAAATAGATACAGTCTATCTCATTTGGGAAGAAGGTATATGATAGTACATGCAAATATTTTTTAAAAGCAGTCCTGAAATACAGCAGATAATTTGGTAATTAAATAATTTACTCAAGTTTCAGATACTTAAAATACATTTATATATATGTTTCTGAGATTCTGAAGAACTTCTTGGCTGGACAGAGTCTATACACTCTGGATTTCATACAACTAGAAGAGGCAGATGCAGTGATTTTACTACACTTAAGGTTTATAAAAGCACAGCTTTATGATTAAGGGGTTTGAAGATTTTTATTTTATTTATTTACTAAACAGGCAAAATGGAGTAACTACAAAGATGTGGGGGACATATCCCCTAAGAAAGACAGAAAAGAGGTGAAAAATTGTTTTGAAAAGAGTAAAAGACTAATTACTTAAAGTAAAAGTTCATGTCTAATGAAGCCATCACATAAAAAATGAAACTCATATGGTCAATTACAGCTTATATTTTTTCTCACAGATAAGATCTGAGCAAACTCCTTAAAAGTCAACATTATCTGTCATAACAGCAGTTCTACCTCTCGCATGGCAAACAAACTACACAAAAAGGAGGGAAAGATGAAACAAGGGATATGGGCAGTGTGAATGGACCTAAATCTTTTAATTAACACTCTCTGAAAAGCACACTCTTTTTCCACCAAACTAATAAAAAGTGTGAGTGTGGGGTCTTTGTTGTTGCTCAAGCCTTGCCTGCACTCTAAGGAACTGAGGAAAGGCTAATCAGGGTTATTTAAAGCCACTTTCTACTTGCCAGGCTCCAATATCTCATTAATTCACTCTTAGTTGGCATCATTGTCTGATAGTGTTTGAAAATCACCAAAGAAACAAGGATTTCCCCTAATCCTGTCCATCAGAGGAAACTCCCTGGAAGACGATACCACGGCATATATACACAGACCATAGTGTGTAGGACATGGAATACAAGCATGCACACAGGGAAATACACTGTTTTCATGCAAACTACCATTCTCTGTAGCTCAATACATACCTCACAAATCTAATGAAAAGATGCCTGTTTAGGCCTGAACTTTATAATAAAAAGAATAGATGTTATGATGATAGTTTAAAGAAATCATCCTGGGTAACTAGTCCTTGCTTGAAACTATTGCCTGGTTTCTTTAATTATGTTTGCAAGAGCTTGATGCATAAAAAACTAATAGTTGGTCATGTGCGTATTTTACTTGAGAAAAGAAAGATTTTGATCATGGTCACAGGCCATGAAAGCAATTGTTTCAATGACTTTGTTGTCATAAACTACAGCATTCAGTTAAAGACAGGGACTGCTGTTCTGGGATATTTGTCATAGAACAACTCTAACCCTGAGGACTGGAGGAGCACCTCAATAATACCAGCATGCATATCTTCAACTGAGCGTCATCCCTGTCATATCCAGAGACAGCTGAACTGAATGTTAGTTACCTTTCCAAGAAATTTCTCCTCTGTACAAAGCAGCCTTTATTGCCCACCCACACTAAAAACAACATTTATAAACACAGCCAAGTGATGTTTTAAAGCAACAGCATGTCACTGAATACTCCCTTGCCAGTGGTTGCTATGATTCAACTTTCTATGACCAGGTCAGGCTGCTGTTGGGAACCAACTGGCTTTCAGACCTAACTCTCTTCACATAGCCCCAGATTCTCTTAGATTCCTGTAAAGGGAACAAAATAAGACTCCCTTACAAGCTGACTGCAGTGAAACAACACAGAACTACCATAGCTCCCAGTTTAGTGCCATAACACTTAAATGTTTTTGTCTTGTGATATTTCACTTATTTTGTAATTCATACCTTTGCCATTTGATTTCTTATTTTTATTAGGTATAAAGTTAAGTTTAAAAGGAAGTTGTAAAATTTCCATTATGGAGTTATAACCCAGAATTTCCAATTGTCATGGCCAAGCTTTTCACAAATATTAACTATATATTGTATACAGTATATATATATACACACCATATATACTATATAAGCAGGAAAGATTCAGATGTTTCACCATATAAAGCACCTTCCAACCCTTCTAAGGAAGTGCATGTCTTCAGTCCACGAACTACCTTTATAGTTTTCCAAAATCAGGATCTCTCTTTGCTGTTGCATTTTCTGGCAAGTCAGAAATTCAGGGGAAGCACGTATGTGATTTGTACTGTGAACACAGGTGAACCATGATAGAGGTAACATGAATTACCATAAGTCTCAACATCCCACTTCAGATGCCATTAACACTGGATTTATTGCTGAGCTCAGAGCTCCCAACACTATTGATGGTACAAATGATCACAGGTTACGGTTCATGGAAGACACATGTGGAACAGGGGAGTGTGCAGTTATTTCCCACTGACTTTAATTTCTCCTGTTTATAAGTACATTTTATCCTGCACTGCTACAGTAAAAATCTTCTAGAGTTAACAGTAGACAAAATAAACAATTACTCCATCAGCAATCGATTGCAGACAAGCAGGGCAGTGACATTGGTTAGTGCTGCTATCACCATGCTCTGATACTTTCTGACAGTCTTCAATATTTCCTCTATATCACAGACAACTGTCCCTGACTCAGAACACTTCATTCAGTTTCTCACATTTCTAAGTGCAGTTTCAGTTTTAATCTATATCTTTAGAAAGAGCTTACTTTGTCTCATGCATTTTATATGCCCTTTACTATTATGGGGAAGGAAAATGTAAGTATTGATTCTGGACTAGGTAGGTTTACTGAATCACAAAGACATATGCTGAAACTGCAGCATAAAATGTATTCTATAAAACAAAGTGAAATAAGTGGAAAATGATTGCAGCACAAATTGTTTATGAATCCCTATAGAACACAGGGTTGTACAAACCAAAAGGGAGAGAAGTCTTTATATCAAGCAGTATACAACCTAAATAATAACAATTTTTCCTGCACCTGATAAAATCAACATACAAATAGGAAGATTATGCCACAAAATCTTTAATTAATAGCAAGCCATGCATACTACAGTGTATGGGCCTGAAAATTTTGCCAAAAAAGGTAGTGTCTTTAAATAGTGGGAACAATTTTATAAATCTTAAGGTACACGGTTTCATTAAAAGATCAGTTAGTATTTACATCAAATCCGAGGAATGCAGACTATAGAAAAAATATTTCACAACTACTTTGAAATCTGTGTCAAGTCTCCAAGTTAGCTAATGGTGAAGGTATTTCAGAAGCTAAAAATATTAGCTTTTTGTGTATTTGTGCCATAATAAACATGGAAACAACAATACTCCATATAAAATGAGAATCCAGTCCGTAGACTAATGTAGATAAATGTGGGCTTTCTATTCTACTAGACACCTCACCTTATTTTATATTACAATGCTACTTTATTGCCACTGCTGCGGTTGTGAAGTGTCACCAATTCTCTGGCTAATTAAAAGATGGGCAGCAGATTGCCATTAATGAGATTTGGCTTCCACAAAATAAGGCTCTCTTGGTGTGTGGCTGTGTAAGTCAGCTAAGAGAATCAGACCTCCCCTTAGATGAAGGGAATCTTCACAGATCACATCGAAGTAAATCTAAAAGTAATCCGCTGTATAAAGGAATGAGCTTTTTGCAATTGTATTTCTGAGTGTATTCAGGGGTCCCTCTTAGGGTTTTGCAGCCACAAAGATAGCACACTCACTTGAGCTGGGATCTTGGAAGAAATACATAGCAAACAGAAAACAAAGATTTAGCTTTCAGATCTGCTGTATATGTATATGACCACATAAAGAAGCCAAATCTATCTAAAACTATTCTCCTCCATGCTTCAGTGGAGGTGCGGGGGGAAAAAAAGAGATACTAACATAAAAAATTACCACTAAAGAACTTCTCTTAAGACTTTTATCCTCAGTAAGACCTTTATTCTTCTGACCTTTATCAAGATCAAAAAAGATCAAGAGGTAAAAGAGCTTGATCTCTTGTGTGGTAATGACCTTATTTTAGCAAGTTACAAGCTCATTAAAAAAAATAAACAATATTCATCTCTTGTTAACAACTCTTACCTAGAAAGACAAAAATGTACAGGTTCAAACCAAAGTCTGCTGATTTCAGTGAAACTTCACCTAGCCCACTGCAGCTTGAACAAATGCAACGAAGCATCTTCTCTTTCTAGAAAGCCACTACTGGTGAAGCCTCCTGGAGAGGAAGCCCCAGCACTCGGCACCTAAAGGGCAGCCAGGATGAGCTAATCCACTGGTGCCCCTTCTGCATGCCAGGACAGCAGTTTTACACTGGGGATTCCTCATCCTCTGGCTGTTACCCAAATCCTGCATTCACAGAGGATTCTACCCAAGAAAGGGCATCCAGAGGTGTTTCATAAGATGTGAAGATTTCACATCAAAGCTGGAAAAACTCCAGTGGAAATTGCATGGGGGTCTGATAGAGGCCATGTGCCTGTACATCACTCTTGAATTTATAAAGGTGGTATTAATCTCTAGAAGAGATTTTTCTAGTCAAGTTACTCCTGGAATTAATTCAACCCAAGATTCTTTATTTTCCGTTCTCAACGTTTTAAATAATTCTCAACAAGACATGCATAGGATGCCAATCTACATGCATCAGAACCTAGGCCAGCAACTGTCTCCATGGGCTGAGACAAATTATACACATCATCTTGTTACTCCT
>WAAG01050774.1:51321-80716 GCA_013390105.1 Tichodroma muraria | reverse complement strand
CTGTTGGGCAGAGCTCAGATAACAGTTCTTATTTTTCTAATCTCAGCAATATATATTTTTATATAAAAATAATTCTTTATATATATGTGTGTCATACTTATCTATACATGACATAAAATATACATGATCTACACATATAAAATTCAAATACATCAAATCCTTAGAACTGATAAATGCAGACTGCCATCCCAAGCCTTCCCAATAGCTTTCCAACCTGCCTTTGTGCAGTTGTGTTTGACAACAGTCTGAGCTGCAATTTGAGGGCTTGAAAGTTCAAAGTCATGTCAGAGTTTCATTCCCCTCTTTCTTTCTCTCTCTCTCCCACTTATTTGAATTGTTTCTGCTTTTGGTCTTTTCTTAGGAAGTATGTGTTCTCAGCATCTAGCTCAGGGGAATGAGTTCTGCTCTTTTCCCAAATCTGTAGAGAACTTTGTCTTGCTTTCCTCACACATAAAATAAAATCAGAATTTAAGCCATTGGTTTTAGAAACAATGCATCTTTTGAAGTACTCTGATGTGCATTGATTCCATATATATTGCCTTCCATATTTTAATAGTTTAAAAATAAGCAGCAAACTATAGAAACAAAATACATTCAGAGAAGTATTTTAATTAAAGGCACTTTTGTGTCCACATCCAGGATTCTGAAGTTCCTAGAAGACTGATGATTTGATATACTGCATACGTCTATGATAGACAGAAGGATCAATAAATACATGCTTTTTTCCTACCATATAAACCATTTGTTACCTCTCCTCCAGTACACTTGGAGAACTTCCTTCCATCAGATTAGCAAATCTCCAAGTGATAGCAGCATATAAAGCAAAGCTTTTTCTTGACTCTATTATGATTCATCCATCATTGGTTAATAGTTTCAATTTAAAAGTGCAATAGGAAATAGGGATCAAAAAAGATATGGTTTTAATTTGAGAAACCTTACAATTAATAGGATAGCTTAATTAAAAGAGCTGTTTAAAGTCTATAATATTAACTTAGTGGTAAAAATCTAGAGGAATGTAGGGGATTTTTTTTTAAATGTACAAAAATAACATTACTGACTTTCAACAAAAACCTTAAAAAATCATTGTTATTCAGAGAATGGTTGCAAAAATTAAAGCCAGGCAGAATTATGACAGTTTTAGAGGTGTTAGGCAGCTCAGTCTTGTTGGACACACCCCAAATATTATTCAAACTAAATTCATGTGTTTGTACCAATCTTTGATATGTATAAAAACCTCCTTTATTTCCCCACAAATGTCTAACCTTTGGCCACTCTTTAGTGAAGCTGCATTTTCTGCAGTGTACTCTTGGAGAACAAAGTACAACAGCAACTGGCAAAGTTTTTGAACATACTACTGGAGGGAGGCTCAAGGAGCCAAAATCATTATTTTTGTATGGAGTGTTTCATACCAAACACAAACACTGGGGGGTCTTGACTGAACTCCTTTGCCCTCCTGCCGTTTATGCCTGTGATATTGGGCAATTACACAACTTTGGCTGAAATAGTATGTTGGATAAGAAATTTCTCACTTATTGGGGGGTTTGGACTGCACTTGTCAACAAAAATGAGACCATATAGCAATCCTTATGAATTTAAGGGGCAAATCACCTTATTTCTCTCATAAGATCTAGCCACCTTCTGTTTTTTCCCTTCTTTAAATAGGATAGATTTTGTTCTATGCAGTTTGAAATTTAAAGGAAACCCACATCCCAAATTAATGTAAAACTACACCACAAATAAGAGTTCTATGGCTGAATAAGTCTGCGGGAGTTGCAATTAATGAGACTTGGCAGTGGCTTTTGCCAGCATGCTTATGCTACTGCTGAAACACACACACACAGAGGCACAACACAGAGCCTTGCACGTTGCAACAGAACTATAAAGGACAGGTTCCATTAATCAAACTACTTTTCTTTTACCCAATACTTATTCCAAATACATTTGCATATTAGAAGGATTCCCAATGATGAAAAAGCTTTGTCTAATCTTCTTTAAGACATCTTTTAGGAAAAGTTTGGGGTTAATCCTTTTTTCTCTTTTGTTTTCACTTTTAGAGAAGAGCTCTTCATGTGAAATTTTGTAATTTCTCAACAGATTTCTGTGTCATTTCTATTCTACACTAAAGTCTTTGTTCTAGTACACACATATACCTTTAGATGTATCGCACAACAGTAATATACACATAGCTATATAACTCTATATCCTTAGTTTTTTTCTTGCATTCCCATTACTCCTAAGATAAGGAGAGGTTTGTAAGCTATCTTGCCTGTAGTACAGAAGTTTACCTATTTTAGCTTCCAAAGGAGAAATCTGATTACGAACTATTGAAACCCTCATGTTTAACAAATGGATGTTGCACTTAGTCCCATGGTTTAGTTGACATGATTGTATTCAGTCAAAGGTTGGATTCAATGATCTTGGAAGTCTTTTTCAGCCTCAATGAGTCAATGATTCAGTTTTTCCACTCCACCTTTTTGTTAGGACATGACCAGCAAAAATCCACTGGGCACTCCTCAGGTGGCTTTCTGCTTTAGAGCTAAATCAAATCTTGCTTTTCTCGGGGCCAATGCTATCAATTTCACTCAGAGCAGTACTGAAACCCCAGCATTCACACTGCCTTCCCTGACTGACCTCAGATATTACCAGAAAGTTCCTCAAGGCCTGTGATTGATCCTCATTTGGTATCATTTACTTGGGAAGTGGAACGGCAAAGGATCTTGAGTTGTAAGAGTCGGTGAGGAAGGCTTTCATATCTTTCTGCTAAGAAAAGTCACCTGAGACAAAGAGAGTTTGTGCCCTCCCTGAACTGACCTCCAGGCAGGCTGAAGGGCTATTCCCAGGAAGCTGGGGGGAATTACAGAGTGGTTTGTGGGAGGCTGTTGGCCCCTATTTCCCCTGCTGCTCTGCATCTGCCAGAGGCAGCGAGCGTTCCCCAGCAGGGCAGGCAGTCCCCGAGTGGCTGGCGAGCGGGGAGCATCACCGAGGCCACGGGGGCTGCCACCACCTTGGCCTCCCATGGGCTCGCTGATCAGCCCCACGGCAGGGCCAGGCACCCCGTGCCAAGCCACAGTTAGGCGGCACACTGACAAACGTCCCGGAACCAAACGTGTACTTTCCAAACACACAAATTAAAATGCAGATTGGCTTAGCGTATCAGCAGTGGTATAATTGCTGTTTTAGGAGAAAGGCCAGATAACTGCTCTGTTTTTTCATTGTGCTCTTTTAATAAGAGTCAACTTTGCAATTAAACAACTCCCTAAAAACACATATTGAGACAAATCTCACTTTGTTAGTAAGTCTGAGTGCTGGCTTTGTGCCCTATGGAAGGAAGGTACTGGTCTGCAAGCAAGGTGTTTCAACACTTACAGATATATACTTTAAAGGTAGTCATTGCTACAATTTTAAAGTATCTTTTCTGGAAAAAAAAAATAAAGGTTTGTCTGCAGCTAAAATATTTATTGATCATTTTTCTACAGATGTGAGAAACAATACTTTTATTCTTCATTATGCATTGATAAGGCAAATTAAGAGCTATATCAGATGATATAAGAGCAACGTTCTTCTAAATCTGCAACTCATTCTACCCATATAATCACATAAGTCTTTATGAAGTACCTCAGCAGTGAAAAGTTATCAACATCCACAGGCTCTCTTAGTTTAAAATATCATACTAGAAAAGCTAATAATCTCTTTCATGACCAGCATTACTTCAACTTTATAGAGTTAATACAAAGATAAACTGGAGATAACTGACTTGTTTGTGGCAGGTTTGATGGTTTGAAGGACACTCCTTTTCTTCTTTTGCTGATTAACTGTACAGTAGATGTTCAAAACTATTTCAGAGACTGCTCAAAAAACTTTTCCGAATTCCTAAATTATCTGTCATGACATCTTTATGGAGGAACCAGTAAGTATAAAAACACAGAGATACCATAGACCACATATCTATTGGAAACTCAGCACTGCAATATGCAGAGGCCAATTCAGTTTATGCACTACCCACCAGAACAAGTCCTCCTGAATTCGGTGCTGAACCAGTTGCAATGAGAGAAAGGACAGCCATTTATTGATTCATTCTTTTTGCTACCCAAAATAAAGGTTAAATGCAACAAAATGCATCAAACTATTGCATTCTCCCATGTTTTAGGTAGCTCCATGTGATTTTCTGTAGTGTTCAAGTAGCCAATTTGCAAGTAGAGCAAATATTTGCAGTATTCAAGTCACCATCTGCAAATGGTTTGTAAATATTTTACCTTTTAAAATCCATGGATTTTGTTGACACTGTTCTATTACTCTGCCAAATTATTATTATATTTTCTTAAATCAATGGGGAGATGCAGAATAAGATCCCCACATGGTTACAAGCTGGTCTGAAAGGCAGTGAAAGTTCTGCAGCTAATGAATATCAGTCCCCCCCAACCCCAGCACTACTGCAGCCTGGCATCCCATCAGACACAGGACAAACACTTCATGGAGTTTTCAGTATGTTTAGTTTCTCTTTTTTGCTTTTGTATAATATTTTATCTAGAAAGTAGGCAAGAAATCAAACAAAAGCATCTATATAGGTACGTGATACTCTCCAACCAAGCACAGGGGAATTGGTGGGGTTTTATCTGTTCAACATCACCAGTTCACAGGCAACAGATGGAAGTGTGAACTGAACCTGAATTCTTAGAGCTGTATTGAAATATAAGGGAAATAGGGTAAAAGTGGTGATTGGCCTTTAATTTATAATTTTACTCAGCAACTAATTTTGCTATGTTAGAATACTGAAAGTGATTCCAAAAGTAAGAAAAACAGAGATCTTAGTCTGTGAAACCAAGCAGGGATAGCTTGGTTATTTTACCCCCAACAAACTATAACCTGACCCTTCTAGCTGTGAGCAATCCATTCTAATCAATGTCTGATAAGGAAGCATCCGAATAAATTTTCTTTTGCTGCACTACTGGAACTTGTGACATTCAGTTAAATTTTCTTAATGTTGCCAGTGGCAAAAGCCTAGTCTTGTATATATCATGATTTGCTGAAGTTTCAGAGCACCCTAAGGTGTCCAGAACATTAATAATCTTGTTTTTAAGGGCTAAATTAGCTCTGTCTTCTTGTGTTGTTCCAGCAACAGTGTCCCCTCTGTTTGCAAAGGTGGAGTGCCTTACTACTAGCACTTGAGAGAAAAGAAAAAGCTCAAGTAGCTCCTGCTGGGACTCTCCCCCTTCCCTGCCCTCACAGAACCCCTGCTCAAACACACACAGCTCCCAAGGGACAAAACACACATGCTAAACACTTTATAAAGCAGTGAGCAATGCAAAGGCTTAGCATGGACCCCAAGCAATGCTTTGTGTAACTTCACTGATTTCAGTGGAATTAAACCTAGGTGGCTTTTGGCTTGACCAGTCCAGCAGCGCAGAGGGGGCTTTTGTTCTGAGGTCCTGGTTTTGCTGACACAACGGGACAACTCACAGAGCACAAGGAACAGCAGCTGCAGTGAGGGGGGGCTGTCAGCAAGGACAGGCCAGGATGAAGGATCAAACAGGAGCTAAAGAATGCCTTGTTTTTATTGGTGCATTAAAAACATAAATAAATCAGGCAGTGTATAGCTTACAACCATGTAGCACTGCTGCCTGCCTTAAAGTCTTAGTGGTGTGCTTTAAGAGTATTCATGTTATCACCTGATCTTTTCTACTTACCGTAATAATTAATGTAGGAACAGTACTCAGAGGGACCAGCTCCAAGGCCACAGAGGGGAAGAAGAAAGAGCATGTTTCAAGAGGACTCCTTTTCCCAAATAAATAAAGAGGTACTTGACAACCATATCAAATATCTAAAGCTGACTTTAATAACCACTTTTTACAGAGCTTTTTTGTTTTCCATTGAATTATGCAATATTATCTGAAAAAGTAGCATCTATAATTAAGTAACAGGATTTGAATTAAGTAGGAGGAAATGGTGATTAAAGGCATATCCTTTATCCCCCAAATTTAGTGAATTTGTACTTAAATAGAGGCCGTGGGGAAACAGGAGCAACACAGGAGCACAAAATTCCCTATCCAACTTGTAAGTGTGTACAACACTTGTATTTTTTCTTTCCTGCTAGTCTAAAGTACTATGTACATAGATTTCACTCATATCCCCAAAAGCCAGCTTTTAAGAAGTACAAATAGCAGAAATAATGTAACATAGTAGTGCTTTTTTTTTTTTTTTTTTTTTTTTTTGCTATGCGTTGTTGCCTGCAGTGGCATTGTCCCTACTGGATTCCAGTGGTATGACTTTGGGTAGGCAGCACAGAGCTCTGCAAGAGCCCAGCTCGGCTCTGCTCTGCTCCTTCCTTACAGCAACCCGACCTTCCTGCCCTGCCATCCCCGGTGGGAATGGCACCTCCAGCTCTGCCAGACCACTGGTGTCCTGCCCTCCCACCGACACAGGAACTGCAGAGGGCAGTAACAGGCAGGTAACCCATATCCCAAGCATCACAGAGGAATTCCTTGCTAGAGGACGTCATCCCCAAAACACGCCCCAAAGAAGAACGTCTCTTTCATAATGAATGATCTGGCCCTGCTGAGCCCCTTCCTTCCTGAAGTTCTGCTTTTATAAGAAAAAGTCCCCTTTGAAGTTCAGAGAGTCAGAATAAATTAAATTGTTTAAGAGAATCAACACTTACTGAGTCATGCAAAGTTCTTTAATATAGACTGGATTCAAGAGACTAAGGACAAGCATGTATACTTTAATCCAGAGAAAACTGTATGAAGTGGCCGAGACTTTACTAAACATTTTTGTGAAGTTGTAGCGAGGGTTTCACTCCTTTTGCTCCTACAGCTTTGCCAGTCTCTTCTTTCTCACTCCTTACCTCTGCAGAAGGGGCAGCATACAGCTGCCCCTTCAAATTACTTGGTGCAACTGTACGAGTGCAAAGACTACAGATCACTTACACAAACTTTTCTAGTGATTAGCAGTACAGGTTGCCATAAAAAGCAGACAGCTTCTGGTACAGTGAGGTAATTATGTGGTTACTACAAAATAATGGAAAGAGAAAGTAATTACACTGTTGTAGGCATTACTGCTAACATACTACCTCTTATCTTGGTAACACTGCAGATAATTAGCTCATGTCACTACACTGGTATTTTTCTCTGTGCAGTTTTACACCTCAAAAAAGTAGAGAAGTTCCATGATTAATAACTACTCCAGAAAGTTTATAAAAGACCCAACTGCTCAAGAGACAAAGGACCACAGAAGCTTCAGCTGGCCAAGAGATCAAGTACCAGCAAAAAATGCACTCTATGATGGAAAACCTGATTAAAATTTCTCAAAGAAATCATTATGGGTGAGAAGCTAATTGAAAGACCTCCCTCCTGCCAGAGCTTTGCTAGAAAGAGAAGACTTCAAAGGCATAGAGGGAGAGCTAATGTTTTCACACTTAAAACTGAAAAAAGGCAATCCTCATGTTTGTGTTTGTTCAGTACACACTTCTCAAATGTTGCCCCCTCACGCTCTAAATCTGCTGGGTGGAAGATCTAAACCTTGAATATACAATGCTCTTTAGCTGGGGTGTATGGTGCTATTCTTCCATGCTGTGTGCCTGCCTATTCATGCGCTTTTATTCTTTATTCTTCAGACTGATATATAGTAAACAATATGGTTAGCCACTTGGAATTCTCTGGGTTATTAAAATGTGAGTAGCATTTTTTTTCCTCTCCTGGATTTCATCTGGAACCACTACCTAATTAATATCCAGAACCCAGCAGGAATCTGAATAATAATAATAATAAAAAGAAAAACCAAAAAACAAAACTTCTGTTGTTCCTTAAATAAATCTGTGTAATTTAAACCAGAATCATGGGGATTTCATCAAAAGTAACTCAGTTCCTCCAAATCCCACACCATCGTTACAGACAACTTTGTAGTGCAATTTCCAAGGCAAGATATCTCTTCACTTTCATATTTTAAAGGAAACATTTCTAATGATAGCAAGGATGTATTTTATATGTAAAAACTGGGATCTGGATGGTTAGAACACAATGTACTTCCCCATATCTTCTACCAATGCATACACCATACTGTAAAGGATCAGTTCATACAAATCCTTCCTTCTCTCAAAGACACATTGTCTTATCAGTCGAGAGCTAAGGTGCAGTTGGAGTATAATGTAAGTCCATTTCTCACAAGCTTAGAGCTTAAGTACTTTGTTATTGGTTATTAGGGCTGGACTCCTAGAGATAAACCTACAACTACTGTACACCAGTGAAGGGCAAATAAGCAAAATCCCTGACAGAAGTCTGTTGTAAAATGATGAATAAGCCTCCTAAATTGCCATAAGGCGCTAGTCACAATGGAATTGTATTTGTCAGACATGCATTGTAACCCTAAGGTTATCATAGTGGGCCAGCAGATACAGGAGGAGTGCTTAACACTATCACCCCCTAATCATATCTCCTACAGGCTAAAAACTCTGCAGGGAGCATTACCACTTAAAGAGGTGGTAGTGTTTCTATGGACTGAATGCAGACAGCATTTGGTAGAAAGAAAAAAACTACAGAAAAGACTGACAGATATATTCACCCAGGCTGCTCACATGTACACCCTGAATTGAGATATAAAAAAAAAACAAAACCACCTTGCAAATCACATCCCCAAGGCTAGGGTTCTAAATAATAAAATACTCTAGATTACTACTTTATTAGTTTTTTAAAAGCTTATGAAAAATTATCTTTTGCCTGTGGAAAGACATTTTATCTGAAATTATAAAAACTCCAACAGTTTTAAGATATCAAATGTAGAAACTAAGCAGCAGTAGGAAATAGATTATATACCCTATACTTGCAAATTAAATTCTCTAGTTCCAGTCCCTTACAAGTTATTTAATTGTATTTATCTTAAGTTTGACTAACACTGATGTACATTGGAAACCATGACTAACTATTTATTGCCAGATATGGCCAAAACCATAACAAAATTCTTTTTCCCCACTGGAAAATAATAACTCTTGCAGAAATGTTCGCCCTCATAACCCTCTGACTGGAAATGATGCCCAATTATCAAACACCTACAAGTGAGTGAAAGCAGTTCCAAAATAGTCCTCAGCCTAGACATTAGACATTCCTGCAAGAAATATGAACATCCTCTCATGATTCAGAGGAAGGAACTGAGCCTGGGTTTCCCTGCAGCCCAGATGACTGTTCTGGTCACTGGGTTATGCTGTCACCCTGCTCACTGGCTCTATCCCCCCTGCCCTTGGCCACTAGGACATTCAATTATTTATACCAAGTGGAAAAACTCCAAGAGGAGAGATTGAGGCACATTGCATGCACCTGCTCTTCCATTCGTATTTTGCACATTAATAAAAATTTCAAAAGCATGACTCTTTTAGGACAAAGGATCATTTTTTGGCCAGTCCTATTCATAATGCGACAAAAGAGAAAAAAAAATGGTCAGAGCATTTTGAATAGTGTATTTCAGCTTTTCCACTGTTCTTTATAAATGTGTACACTTACAAACGCACGTAAATTATGGTAAATCTTTAGATAGGAGAAAAATAAAGATTAAGCACCTCTGATCATTTTAATGCATGCAAAATAAATAGAATACTCATTCTCATAACTGAGCACTAGGTAGTTCTCATTCTCATTTCAAGGATTATTAGCCCAATAGTAGCATTTTAGTTTTCAAATATTAAGCATGATGTTAAATATAGCAGAAAGACCAAAATACAAACTCATTCAATGAAATATATTTTAAAGAATCCGTAAAAAGAAGGTGGGGGACTGCTGCATTAGAGCAATTTTAAAGTATACAATCACACATGATAATAAATAGAAAAATGAGTTGTGCATCATGCCGCTTTTGCAGTCTTTGTGATGATTTAGAAAGCCTTTTGTATTCATTCATGCTTAGGCAAACAAGAAATTTAAACATAAACAGCTTTGCAGTGATGCAGCAACACAGCATAAATGCTGGTTTTTCTGACTGTATGAAGACATAATTAAAAGCCCAGTTTCTTAGTGTTCTGTATATGATGTTTTCCACTTACAGTCATTCATATGGACCTCTAGTGCTTGATATCACTATATATGCCCTCTGGATTTCCTTCTTGACAAGTAAAAGCAAAATAAAGCTCCTTCACCCAAGATACTGAACAAGTAGCAGAACACCTCAACATGTTTCCAAAGAGAAGACACTGAGTTTCAATATTTGTGTAATTAAAATCACACAGAAAGATGGGTATGGTTTTACAACACAGTATTGGACAGCAGATTTGGCTGCAGATACAAGAAAGTTGTACTCAGCAAGGAGAATATTCTCCTACTTCATGGAGGACATGAAAGGCAGAGCTCCTTTTCTCCTGATAGATATCTCTCTTCGATCCCACGCCCCACTGGCTCCATTGCAATTTAATACTATGAAGATTTACACCTCTGGAGACTGTAGCAATGCTTTTCAGGAAAACTAACCCACCTTTTGGCTCTTCAAGCCAAGAACTCAATTTCACTGATTGCTTCATTTATAGTGCAAAACCTCTTATTGCAATTTACGTGGGCACTGCTCTCACTCTTTCTTGGTCTAGGAAAATTGTTGTTTAAGTAAGGGTAACAGTGAGGTTTTACCATGGAAATTAGGATGTTGCTGTTGCCCATTTAGAAGAAAAGACTAAGGCTATCAAGAGGAGTAAAAGGATAAGACAAAGAATTAAAAACTGTCTATCAAGGGAAAATTCCTGGATACTTGGACACTGGGTGTCCAACCAGAGTTTTTCTACATTTAATTTCTAGGTTTACACAAACTGAGACAAAGCACCTTCTCTCTAACATGTTGCAATTCCATATGTAGGCAGACAAAAATTTAATATGATGTGCCGTGTGAGCCCACCCATCACAGTACTTCTATATTACTCCTGTATTAAATATTCTTTTTCCTTTTAGTGAAAGAACCAATTAAACCTCTCGCACAAGCTGAACATCCCCCATTCCCCGTGGTTTATTTTTGTTTGTTTTTGTTTGTTTGTTTTTAAGCAGCATTTGACTAGCTGCCAGTTTAAGCAGTTAAAGTCATTGCTCAAGTGGCAGGCAAGTAGATAAAAGCTCCCTGTTTGGAAAAGTTGGGCAAGATTTTACAAGGTGCTGTGCACTGCTGGCATTGCAGTTCCATTCTAGAGGGACTAAGAATGAGATTGCAAAAGGTGGGCTACAGAACTATGAAGACAGGATTAGGAAAGAATCAAACTTTCCTATAGGATAAAAAAATACAAGCATCACTTTATAGCTGAGGAATATGCAGTCTGGGATGTACAACTTATACCAGAGTAGCTTGTTCTGCATTGCAGATTCATGAATAGCAGCCATTAAAGTAACTTTTGAGGCTTTAACCTCTGGGATCTAGCAATAGTAGATCGTATTTTGTTTTCTGTTCAATCCTGAATTTACAAAAATCTTCCTCCAAGTTCTCCTGGTCATTCTACCAGCATTTAGCTCCAACATACACGCTCACAAGCTACCCAGCCTGCCTGAATACACCCAACAAGTCAACTTCTACAGGAAAACAGGTTGAAGAACTCCCACCGACATCAGTGACAGCTGCCTGTAACATGTTCTAGTGGATGATGGTGCTGTTTTATGCAGGGCATCAGCTGTCCCGCACCTACAGAGCTGCTGAGGAGTTCTTCGTCGGAGCCTTCGACTCCACGGGACACAGCCCTTTGACCCTCAGCGGCGATGGGAAACCTTCGCAGCCTGCGCAGAGCGGCGCGGCCGGCAGGCCCGCAGTGCCAGCGGTGCCCCCAGCCCCGGGCCGGCAGGAGCGGCCCCGGGGCGGCTCTGTTTGCAGGCGCGGAGCAGCAGGTGGCACTGTCCGCTGCGCCGTGCGCCCCGCCACCCTCCGCGTCCGCCCGGCCGGCGGGCCCCGCCGCAAGCGGCCGGCCGAAGAAACGCGCTTGGCCCGGCGCTCTACTCGTGCGCGGTATCACGGGCTCAGAGCGTGCTGCGCAGTGACTCCCAGACGAGGCTGGACCAGGGAGGGGTGACCAGCTCTGCTGGTCTGTCCGTGGCAAGCTGTGGGTGGCCACCTATGGAGAGGGATCGTTTTTCCATATCATAACTGGATGTTAACTGGAAGACGATCAAAAGCAGAAGGAAGAGCAAGGGAAAAAAAAAAAAAAAACAACAAAAAACAATAGGGAATTAATTGGCTAGGAAGGCTGGGACAAGCATTACCTCGACAAAACTGAACAGAGAGACAGACTGAGCGATTTGTGGTATCTCTGTTTGTTTTGTCTTGTGACATGAAAGCAGACTATGCAAAAGGGATGCACGCTTACTCATCAGATCTGCTTCCTAGCACTGATCCTTCACGTCCAGTCCCTACTGAAACTGAAGCAAGTTCTTAGCAATTTTATTCAGGGGTTGCATTCAATCATTTTTGATAAAGGAAAATATTTTTCACTATAACATACTATACCATACTAAAAGGATTTTGAGTACCTTTGTGAATTCTGTGTCTATGTACACACAAAGCCGTCTCATCAGACAGCTGCCTTGACTCACACCTAAAATAGTAAGCCACCTGGCTTGCAGAGTAGTAGTTCAAAACTGCAACTTCTTGACCTGTTCCCACACGTTTTCCTTACTCTCAACGCAGAAAACCACTATGGTTCCATTTCCACGCTCTCAGACCATGCTAGCTTCTACCAGGGTTCATTCAAATGCACAGCATGCCTGGAGGCTGATGGATGTCAGCAGTCCAGGACACAGGAACAGCATTACAGGGGAGAGATGGAGTAACCAGAGCTGAGCAGGTCAGGTGTTTCCATTCGTCTCTGCTGTGGCAGAAACTCACAGGTAGTCTCCTGAGTAGCCTGGTTTGAAGGCTTTATAAATCATAATGATGGTTGCTCAGAAATTTTCCTGTGAAACATGTTTCTGGGACAAAACATCAATTTATCACTACTAAAACATTCTAAGGGTGCGTACATTAATTTTGAAAAAAATGGGGAAGGATCCTCACATGACCAACAGATTTCCAATGGAAATCTTACTTGCCCAGTAGCTTGCCTGCCTTGCATGCTTGCAGCCCACATTTACATGTGACTGATCCATGGAAACCCTGTTCTTGAGCCATCAAGGCTTGGACTATGGGACTGCTATCACCCATCAGGTGTTCCTCCCGAGCTGCACTGACAGGGGCCCATACTGCTCACAGAGTCTTAACAAAGGCCCAGAGGACAAGGGCCTCACACACGATCACTCACGGCCACTCACACTCAAATAGAAATAAAAAGTAGAAATAATAGACTTAGTTTAAATGTCTGGGTGCAGAATCTTTTTTGCAACTTTTAGCATACTGAGAATACTTCAAAAACAGTGCCCACAAAGTACCACAATCAAATCTTTTGCTGCACTGTTAGAAAAGGAGACCAAACCCAATCCAACTAACCCTTTCAAATGCCAAATGCAGTGCAGAAGTCAAGATCAGAAGTGACTGTCTCTGACAAGTCCACTCAGAGACAAAAGGTTTCAGGCATGACTTGTTGCCACATGCTGCCAAGTAATTGTTCTGAGAATGAAATCTGCTAACGCAACAATGGTGAAAGGAAATGCTGCTCTTTGCTGTACTTAACAGCATTGGAGGAACCCTCAGATTAGAAGAAAAAGCAGCAAGCACAAAATTGTAGAATAAAATATTCTAAAGAGACTAAAGAAACCAGTATGAGAACGTGACTTAAAATAAAGTGAGATGTCTTTATATAAATGATTATTAAATGAGTGTGTTGGAGAAACCCAGTCTTCTCCCTCCCTTATTGGCTTTCCTTTGCAAAAGCAAAATCAGTACTATTGTTACACTGTCAAGCTAGATCTATTTATATACTGGGCAAAAGCTCTTCTCTGTACTGCTGTCCTTTCACCCGCTCAAAATAAATTGACCTCCTCATGAGGGGGTAAGTTAGTTACTATTATGATAGCTCTAAAACTGAAAACTGGATATTACAAGCTAAACTCTGTTCCTGCATAGACACCAAAACAAATCCAGTGATTTACTGAAGTCACTTTGGAATTGTAAGAGGATAAATCTGGGTCCATGTCGCTTAGAGTAATGTTTTGAATGTAGACAAAATAAGGAAAATTGGAAGCCTAAATTGGCATGAAATCAGACTTTCAATGAGAAATCTGAATAATAAATAAGAAGTGTAAGAATAGAGAAATCTGCATTAGATTTCTCATTAATACACAGGTTCTAGGCCTTCATTTTTCCAGTTTGCAAAGGAAATAATCATAAAAATGTAATGATTCAGTATTTTGCTCAAGTTTCTTCACAATGACATTTTCTAAAGTCTCAAGTCAGTCACAGTAAAAAAATTACTGTTGCTTATATCCATTTATAAGCTATCTTTCTTCAAGAAACCCAAATCCTAAACAATTACACTGAATCAAATTCTATTTGAAATACAAAAAGTTGTTTGTATTGATATTCAGCTAACGTGCTTGGGTTTGGTATTTTTTTTGTATTTCAGGTGAGGTTTTTTGGAAGATAATTTACTCCTATTCTGCACTCATTTAAGGTGTTACACAGATTGGAGCCATTGGGTATCTTTTGATCAGTTTCAAGAGATTTTGTATTAAGCTCTCAATGAAGTCTGTAAGTGGACACCTTTGTGACTCAGATGGAAAAAAAAACCCAATTAGTTTAACTACTAAATGCCCCCAAATAAATGTCTACCATCCATTTCCAATTTATTTTTATTTTTGGAGGTGCATTGAAGAAAGAAGAGCTGGGGAAAAGAAGAAAGGTGCGGCACCATCCCCTTCTTCCTGGAGGGGAGGCAATTTGCAAACAGCCCTTTGACATGTGAGGGGGAAAATGACATTTCCCTCCTAGCTCTGTATAAAATAATTGGAAAATGTGGAGAGTTTTAAAGGAGAGTCTCAGAAAATAATAAAACCAAAGAGCAGATGAGAATTTGCGAGGGCCTCTAGAGGTAATGGAGAGATCTGAAAATCAAACATGCTTAATGTATTCCTGTGTTCCCTTTTGTATATTTAAATATAGGGCTAGGAGGAACCACTGTAATAAACTAGCCTGACCTCCCTGTGCAACAGAGACCACAGGTCCTGCCTGAAATAATTCCTGTTTGAGTTAGAGCATTTTTCCCCTAAGGGGAGAAGCAGGGGGAGGATTCCACAATAAAATCCTTGCACTGTTTTGGCTCCCCTGTGAGGCACTGGATCCCATAGCCTGCTCTTTACCAGCTCTTGTTATGTCTTTCCAGAAAATTTTAATATAAACAAGTGACAATCTAGTCCTTTAAACAGTGTAAGAGGGGTCAGCCTTTGCATTTACCACTACCCAGAGCGGTATGTCATTAAGTAACTCTAATATGTTAGTTTATTTTTTTTAAACAAGCTGAGCAGGATTCAGCCCACAGTTTCCACTCTCACTGCAAGCAGACCATTGCTTTAGGACCGCTGTGGTCTGAACTACTTTCAAAGCCTTTAGCCCAGTTCTAATTTTGCTGTGAGTGTATCTTTAAAAAGAAAAATTGTTATGATGACAGCTAAAGAAAGCTGGAGTCTCTGGGGCCAGTGTCATGTGTTCACATCAGGAAACTGACCACTGTTAAAAATTAAATGCTTGACATGAACTAAAGTCACAGAAAAATATGATTCAGTCTTTCAGCAAGCACTGTTTATGAAAGCTTGAAAGAGCTGAAAGCCCAGTATGATTTACATCCTGGGAGCTGGTATGCAACTTTAAACTTGTTCTTTTTTCAAGTTCATCTTGTCATCCATAGATAAATATAGATTAGGACAAACCAAAATAAATGGGTGGGTACCAAAAGCCACAAAACAACTAACCATAATGGAAGTACTTGTCCTCCTATTCAATAGCAAAACCAGCATATACTTGGTTTAAATAGCTGGTTGGGGTAAAATGGGTATTACTGGACAGGAACACTTAGCCAGTATGATCCAAACAAGTCAAAAAATAGCCAGAGTACAACCACATAAAATAAAACACTGACCAGATTTAAGTATAATTGGTCACCCTCCCATGTTTTCGGATTCCTGTTATTACAGCTTAGGAGGCTCTGTAATGTACCTTTGGAAAAAGTCTAACAATTTTACTGGGCTTCCAACCCTTGCACTTCAGTAAGATGATGCACTGAGAATGTTACTGTATGAGACTAAAAAAAATATTAGAGCCCACTTCACACACAGAGGTGCAGCAGACACTTCTGTGACTGCTCATCACCACCACCGTCTCCAGCCCTGTTTGCTCAATGGATCCGCATTATGAGGGCAACATCTGAGCAATTCCAACTTTGCATGTTCCACCATAACAACCTACCTTATTTTCAGCCTAAAAGTGGCATTTAAATAAATATTTGTGCTATGTCATTGGGAAATAAAGGTCAGACAGCATCCCACTGTTTCCAGGATGAGCAAATCCAGTGATTAGACCACAAGTCCCCAAGAACACTTGCTTGGGGCAGCGAGACGGATTATTTAGCCGTGTTACATAACACAGCAGGCTAAGTGGGTACTTTATATATGGGAACAAATTCAGTAGTCTTTTCTTCATTTGATTTTTTTTTAGCTGCCCTTTCCTAAACACTTCAGCCTGTGCTGTTCTGAGCCTCTCTGGTGATACACCTGAATTCCACCCACAGTATTTATTCTAAGGAAAGTACCAAACCCTGGCAGCTCTCCTCATGCCAGGAAGGCCTGGCTGTCCTGCAGCCCCAGGAACATGAGAACATCTGTGCAGACCTGCCATATGGCACTGGTATCCTCAGCCACACAGTGCCCACCAGCCTAGCTCTCACAAACACCTTCATGATTTAACAAGCAGGGCACGTAGAACACTACTGACATTTCCTATTACAGTATTTACAAAATGGTTACATGTATATATAGAGAGAAAAGCCTTGCAAAACTTTGCAAAGATCAGAATCTTTCAGAACTGGAATAAAACACGGCAGGAAGCATTTGAAATTATCATATGCACTAACACGTACACATTCAGTAATTTGTTCACAAGCCCACTGCTGTTTTGAAGAGGGAAACAAAATCATATATGACTGTCTCCATTGTTTTTCCCTGGTCCTTAACTTCTGCTTCCCTTTTTCTTCTCACAGATTGTAAAATCCTCTAGGAAGGATTCTCTCTTCAATATTTAGAAAGGGCCTAAACAAATCACTGCCACTAAATAAGCATGTATTAAATAGCATCCCAATTTCGAATCACAAGGGGCAGGAAAGTGCAATTCAAACAGCTGCTTTTTTCATTTATGCATCTCCAAAGGTCAACCATGAGCTTGAATGTATAATACATAATCTGCCTGTGCTCATCAAAGGAGAGTTCCAATCTTCAGTTACTTTAGGGAGGAAAGAAACCAGTCTGCCTAACACCTAGTAAGATGTCCTGTGGGAAGTAGAACTGGTGTCAGAAGCATTGTGAGTGATGGTCAGTTCCTTATCTAATCCTTGTAACAGTTGAATCACTCAATGCTTAGGTTTTAAATTCTCAATCAACAAGTAATACGTAATCTTTGACTTCAGGAAAACAGACTTCAAAAGAACACAGTTTCCTTAGACAAGTGACTGAAATTTTGTAATGTACAGAATCTCACCATTAAACATAAAAGCCATGATAATACTAAGTCAATTCATGATGCTTCTTTCTTTTGCATTTTCTTTTAAATAATGAGCTTGTAAATCATTAATAATAAGATGAAGACATTTTAAATATTTGTGTGAAATATTTATAGTTATAACAAAATGTAAAATGCATTAACACCTGAGGCGGCAGGAACTATTTACTAGCAGAGAATAAAAATACTGCTACTGAGTTTATGAAACCAAATTTAACATAGTATATTTGATTCTGGTTGCAAAGTTCAAATTCTCATTGAACCAGATGGGGCTGAAAGTTAAAAGATTTCATGCTGCATGTGAAAGAAGAATGTAGTATATTCTTTATAAATAAGAAGTATAGGTAATTCACAGCCATTTTAATGTGGCATGAACAGCTTACAGAAAAATGTAGTCCTGGAAAATTCATAATTAAAAATAGAAATGGGCAGATCAGTAGTGTGGCAAAATGTATTTCATGTAATGCAGTACTGACACATAGAAATATTTAAATTAAAACTATGTAACCCTTTAAAAAATTACCCTGACTGGTATAAATTGTTTATTCAGAATTTATTCGCAAACAGATTTGAGTGGGCGAAGCCAGGCTGATAATGTGAAAGATGATACATCCTGTTAGCAAACCAACAAATCTCTCAAATCCAGTCCCAGGCAGACTTTCTGGTCACCACAGTCCTGCTATTTTTCTTTCATCAAATGATGGGTTGGGTACCACAGACACTGCCTCCCTTCCTAAACAACGTTTTTATTCTATCCACATTATCAATCACAGAAAGGACAAGAAGAGTAACTAATCCACAGATTCCATTCTGTCTAATAAGCAAAGGAAGGTAGAATGGTCAAAAGTAGTTCAAGAAGATGGTCTTGATGGAAGAAGAAGAAGATGGAAAATAGAAATAGTCTTTCTTCATCTCAAGAAGAAAGACTATTTCTATTTCCTACCACTATAACTGTATCTGGGGAGGGATAAAGGAAGACATCTGACTCATTGGCATGGGCTGACAAATTTCCAAGCCAGTAACATCTAACAGGGTCATTTTTCTCCCTAGTTTGATACCTTGCATGCAGTTTCTGCTGCTTGCCAAATAGTTTAATATCCAAAGACTTTTTTATATCACTTCAGCAGCTTAGTGAACAAATGGAAGCAATTAAAAAGACCAGTTTTCATCATTGCTCTAGATATTGCACTAGTCCTAAGGATAATGAGTGGAGTTTGCTTGAAGGTCACAGCCTTTTGTTTATATATTTGCAGAGCTGCCAGATCTACTGGTCAAACCCAAACCCAAAGTCTAAGAACAAAAAATTCACTTTATTTTTAATAAGTGGCAAATTTGATTGATAAAATGATGCATTATAATGGTTTATTGTAGTTATAATAAAGGAGAAAAATGTAGCAAGCATTCTGGGACAGGAATGTTACACTAGCTGTGATTGTCAAGGTTTAAAGAGATGCAACATGAGGAAAAAGAGTTGTTAAATGTTATATACTATCAGATAATTCAAGAAGTGGCAAAGAAAGGTTTAGAGGTAAAAACAAATTGGGGCAAATTACTCATTGAAGACATCTCAAACATACTGAGGACTAATTCCATTTTCAGTCAAAGATTCCCTAACGTCTAAGTGCCCACAAAAATACCAACAAATTTTAGCTCTCTCCATGTAGTGCATATTTTCTTTACTGAATTAAAGAGCACATTTTATTTGCTAGGGGCAGACCCTTGTATTTTGCACAGTCAAGGGACCTCAGACATACACAGACTGATAGCATAATCTCCTGTTCAGCCAGACTATCCTGTCACAGACTGGCCACAAACATTTTGCTCTGCTTGTAAAAGCAGTCATATCCCAGACCAGAAACCTGCAAGTACGGAAGAACATGGACAAGTCTAACAGACTGCTTCAAGATGTCAGAGGACATTTTGGACGTATGAACTCAGCTCTTGAAGACCACCAGATTAGGTCCCTGAAGAAGAAATTCTCCTGAATGCATCTGGATTAAAAAGGAAACTCAAAACTCAGTTTATAAATCTGGTCAGTTCTGGGAAAGAAATGGAAGCAATCTATGAATCTAGAGTTGCACCTTAAGTGCTGATTTGGGAGACCAGCCGAAGGGGTTCTCGAGACACAGAAGAATCTGACTTCCAGCACACAAGCTGACATGCTAATAAATCCATAGAAAAAAAGAACATGAAAGCTGACACATAAATAATTCAAAAATATTGCCTGCTTTTAAACAAGGTCCTACTATGCCATAAACATGAGAGTTAAAGTTGTAAAAGAAAATTCTTTTCCTAATCTTTTTCATTAAAACAAATATG
Organism: Tichodroma muraria; assembly: GCA_013390105.1. Taxonomy (NCBI): domain Eukaryota; kingdom Metazoa; phylum Chordata; class Aves; order Passeriformes; family Sittidae; genus Tichodroma; species Tichodroma muraria. The sequence goes on along the minus strand of WAAG01050774.1, from coordinate 60,766 downwards.
ATGACATTTAATCTATTTAAAAACTATTCCTAATCAAAGCCTTTCAATCAGCCTCATACTTTCTTTGCTAATTGTGACATACTTCAGCGTGAACTTTGACCACTCACCCAGAAGGCAGTGTCTTTGTTACCTGATTCTGGTTGGGATTACTAAACCCAAGTAAAAACTACAATCAACAACAAAAAATGATGCTAGGTCCAACTTGCTTCCTTGGTCTTTAATCATTGTCTTCATATTAATGTGATCTTGACTGCTAGTCTCAGGACACTGTTTTCTTAACTCAATTAGCTGCTATCTTCAGCTTCCTTATAAGCTTTAAAGAACATATTTAAAACCCACTTTTATAAAAGCAAACAAAAATCCAAGAACTTGAGAATCTTCTATTAATTCAAACTTGCTTTTTACAAACAACACAATTCTGAGAGGGCTTATTTTTATTCTCTCCATCATGCATATGACTAACTCTGCCATCAGCAAACTGGCATGTCCAGAGCTAACAACGAAGCCCTGGAAAGACTTACTGGCTAGTTCTACTACAAGGTGAAACTCACAAAGTGAGGTCCGGAATATCTCCCGGCAATGGGGTGTTCTAAGGTTATTGGCAGGAAATGGGTATTCAAAACTGCTAGCTAAATTATTTTTTTTAATTTAATGTGTTGGAAAGAGTGGTTGATTGGTCAAATTCTTCTCTCAGGAACATAAATGTAATTCTGAAGTGACTCCATTGACCTGAGCACTGAAGTAGAAATGTTAATCTATTTCTATCTGAAATGTATTGCAGTTGCATTAGAACTGTGATCCTAGCAGATCCTACAAGTAAACAGGGTCAAGACACGTCAATACACAGATGGAGATTGTCAAACAACCTCTAAATGGGTGAAGGAAGAGGTGTTGGTACCTGCATAGCCCTCACTTCCCCAGCATACCTCCTTAGGACCTTTATGTGTCATGTCCACTTGGACCCAAACCTTCTCCTTACCTTAGCTACAGTGCAAGAAACCCCAAGAGACACTTCCAGTCATGGAAGGCTAAAGCACATGAATTTTTCCACTCATCCCTTTTCATGTCCCTTGAGGCTTCCTCAGGTCACACCTCTGACAGCAGCTCTCCTCCTCCTCCCCACACTCTGCTGGGTAAGCTGCTTCCACAAATAGGCCTTGTTACTTTTCCATCAGGATGAGGTTTCTCACAGAGATCTATTTTCTGAATTACTTAAACCAGCAAACATCTTTCAGACTGAAATGTTGTAAGAAATTAATTCACCAGTAAGTCTGCTGTGTGTAACAGGGAGGCAGCAACTGCTGCATCCCAGATGGAATGCCTGTCCTTGCCAGGCACTTGGGTCTTTGTGGGAAGGGAGGGAAGCAGGTCTTTGCAGTAAGATAATGTAAGACTCATTTTCAGACTATTTAGTCAACTTTAGAGCTTGTTCGTTCCCAGAATTGCATCTATCTAAAGGGTTTGCTTGGTTCTAGCCCTTGTAAAAGCAGCTTTGACCAGAGATCCCCACAAAATATATTTACATAGTTTGGGTGGACAACCTAAAATATTGAGAAAAATTCCTGACTGGATCTGTGGTGAAGATGAACTGAATTTATGCTTTGTATGATGTTAGGTGGCAGTATGCTGCTATGTTAAAGATCTGATATGCTTTCCAGTGCTCTGGGAACATTTGGGATATTAACCCTGGAGCTTCAGGCAGATTGCAAATTTCCATTCTACTGACCTACATTACTGCTGCAGTCTTAATGCCTGCAGTAGTCTTTGTTTCTTGTCCCAAACTTCCATTTTGCTCAACAGACAACCTGAGAGACTTCATTACAGGGTAGTGATCTGAAACTACATTATTAAATATATAAAGCACTTCACAATTGTTTTAATTAAATGAAAATACATATGTCTCATGCTATTAGTCAACAAAAATGCTTAGAAGATACAAAGTAGAAAAAGAATATTCTCTTAAATCATTAATATATTTTTTCAAGTTACCAGCAGAATTTGAAAAAAACCCACCCATTTTAGTCCTTATCTATTATGTAAACCACTGTAAAATACCTAAACACACTAATAAAGCATGCATTCCATCAATAGTGAGATCTAGTCTTAGCAAACGATGAAAGCTTCACTTCTTCACAGAAAGTTAAAAACTCCCACATGAAGTGATTTAAATTTTTCCCATTCTCTGCCTTATAACAGTGCTTCCATATTTTAATTATCTGTGGCTCTGCATGTACGTGACAGTAGGATCAAGCCTTATAAGACAAGTTCTCCTTTATTTCCAGTTCCCAAAAGTCTCTAAACTTTCAGTGAACTAAGACTGCAGGATCAATTCTGCTGTGCTCTAATTCTAACATCTGAAAATAGCAATAATCAATACAGCTGAACAATCCATGATTTTAAATTAAAAATCAAATAAAATCCACATGAATCTTCTATCATTGAAGAGGCCCTTAGATATGACATATAAATGGCTTTTCTAAGCTTGGCAGATTATAAATAGATGTTGGTACAGATAAAAACTTTTTGATGCTCTCTTCAACACAAACTTTCCAATAATTACCCAAATGTGAGCAGTACACAGCAACAGTTTTAATTTTATATCTTCAGTACATCCCCTGATAATCTGGCCCTCAGGTTTCTCTATTTTAGATTTGCATGAATGGTAATGAACCTTTTGCTTTAAAAAATAACAAAAATATCAGATTTGCATATTTGCTCATAGAATATCCATAAGCAGCTGCAAGTTCCTTTCATTAAAGAGATGTATTAAAAGGTATTTAAAGCATTATTGAATATAGGTACTCTAGAAAGTGGACTTCACTGGAAAATCTAACTATTTTTTCCACAGAATATTTGCTAACCAGAATTATTTTTTTTTAACATCATGGGTTCTTATGGAGAAAAACCACTACCTCCTATGTTTTTGAGCAACTTTGAAATTGAGTGTGAAATAGACAGCGAGTTAAGGAAAGCAGTGTTTCCATTAAAAAGCAGCACATATAAAAGCAACTCATTCTTTAATAAATATTTGGTTCCCAAAAAGGATTTCTTGTGGAATGTTTCAGAATGGAGAAATGGTTTCTAAAACTATGACTAATCAATAGAAGACAGCAGCCTCTAAGTCTTTTAGCACCAGTAAAAGACTGCTACAGCCACATGATATGAAGTGTTGGTCTGGTATAACCTCACTCTGCCAGTTCCAATTTGATCCAAATTTTTTGATGGGATAATTTCGTACTAGCAAAGCACATACTGGATCAGGTATCATCTGTCTGTACCACTCAGAGTTTATGCCAAAGTACAGCATGTCTTCTACAGTCACCATAAAAGCACAGAGCTGGGACAAGGGCTGTGCAATGAATGTACTTTGACTAATTCACCAGAAACGTGATCATGCCAAACCCAGAGCAAATTAGACCTGCTGGGTGATGCAAGTGTCCAGGTTAGTGTTAATGATTGTGAAAATAGCACAGTCACAAAGCCACCAGAAATTATGTCTCTGCCCTAACTCCCTGAGTACAGACTTTCTGAAGTAACGTGCAGATATTTGAAATTATAATTTTGGTTCTTAAAAACAGTTTTGGGTACAATAAGATTATCTTTCTGTAAACAAGTGCATGGTAGAACTTCACTATGAGCATGTTCTGGATCAACCAAGTGGAAAGAAGGTTTTTAAGCATAAAAAAAAAAAAGGAAACTATTCAAATTATGCAATTTGTGAAGCCTAATTGTTGTTTAGACTTCTTTTTTTCATAATAACAATTTTGTGGCAATATATCAACCAATAATAGTAACAATTATCTAATGATCAACATCTCAGGGCCTTGTTCAAGGATGCAGCAGGGTGACAGAGTGCCAGCCCATGAGGCTGGTGACTGGGTGTCTGCACTCCCTGCACAGCTCCGCAGCTCGCAGCCTGCAGAGCCACTGCCTCTGTCCATCAGCAAACCTCAGGCCTGGCTTTGATAAATCATGTTCTAAGTCACATGGCCAGAAAGCAAAAATTTGGATATGTGATAAAAGATATATTTGACTCCTCTGAAACATTTCTCATGGGTCTGTGCTCACTTTTAAGCTCACTTTTGTGCCTTTGCAGGCTCTGGCACACCTCTCCAGCAGCACCGCACGAGCCGAGCGCAGTGGCTTTACCAGCGCACTGCTGTCTGGTGAGAAGGGGCAGACTAACCCAGAACTGTGTCATCCTTTCTGTGCCTTTTCCCCATGCGGTGCCTGCTCTGTGGGAATGCTGAGGCTGTGAAACTGCAGCAGGCACAAAATTACACGTTAGCTATCTCCATTATAACAGGCTGTCATCGTTCAGCACAGAGCAGCCATTAATCATCCAACAATCATTCATCCATCCTCGCGGTGAAGCATTAAACTGTGGCCCTTTCTGTCTGTCTCTGGTGATCATCCAGGTGGAAATTAGAAATCCCAGAGTGCTTTTCAAAAAGAACAGGGGCTAACCTGGGTGACCCTCAATAATAAAAGGGAAAACCTGTTTCCATTGTCCACAGCTGTGTGTAAGCTATTGCCAAGTACATAATAGGCGCCACATTTACCTACACAGTCACTGCTTCTCCAGCATTTAACTCATTCATCTGTAGAGTGGCTTGGGACACCTTGAGTATGAAATATGCTTTGTGAAATCAAATTCCATTATCCCTTACAGCATGCTGACAAGCATTTTCAACCAAAAATTTCACACTGCCCCTATGATTCAATCTTAAAAGAGTCTCCTCCCGGTGTAGCAATTTGCAGTAGTGCTTCACCTTCATGCAGGGAACCAAGTGCTCAATACACCATAAAACATATGCTAATAATGGTGGGCGAAATTCACTTAACATGGACAAGTGTTTCTTGTTGGTTTTTCCTCTTTTTTCTTAAATTGGTTTTCTTTGTGGTTAAATTATGATGCTTGTGCTCTCTAGATTGAATAAAATCTTGTTCTTTCTTTTGGAGCTTCTGGATGAAAGACATTTAGGGGCTTAGATAATCGCCTTCCTAACTAGATTTGATCTGATTTTGAGGTCATTTTCATGCATTAGCTTAAAAGAATTACAACACAATTTAATAATAAATTCTGTTAATATAACTTAGCCTTGAAAAATTGCACTTATATTGAGCAAGTAATATTTTAATGTTTTATTCACTAAAGCCCAATTCTAAAGACATTTTGATCCATAATCACAATGTCCTTAAGCACATCCAATTTTTCAGTGCAATGATGAAATTTAAAACCAGAAAAAACAACGGCAGTATAAGGCAGTTTAGTGTCTCAGTCTCATCAGAAGAAGGTAGAAATTAAGCTTCTGATGCCCTTAATATTTTTGGATTTTCTATCCAAGAGCTTATAAAGTAAGTGTTAACTGAGTTATAAAGTTAAGTGTTGACTGAGCCCAGAAGAAGGGGCTGTGACCTCCAGAGCTCCAATCCCATCCCACACTCTTTTCCACATGTGCTCTCCTACCTGCTCATTTGAGGGAATTCAAAGTACATCAGTTCTTTTACAGAACTACAATGGATTTTGCACTGTACTCACTGCTATGTTATCCAAGGGACAGATAAGAAAACAGAGAAACAATCTACTGGATTTTGACTTAACCTGCAAAATTAGCTTTTAGCAAAGTTACATTATACAGAAAAAAAAGGAGGCACAAGCATGACTACGTGGAGCAAGAATAAACGTCGGCCTAGGGGACATACCATTACCCATGCTTTGGGCCACAGCTCTGAAAAATTTCATAACTACACTTACACTAAAGGACAGCAAAATGTGTTATTATTCACTCACAGCTTTGTTTCAAATGAAGAGATTACATGGGCTGAATTAATTTCTAATTATTCCCCGATGCACACTGGAAGGCAAGATGTTCATAGCAGAAGGTTCCACAGTTGCGTGAATTTGTGTACATGGATGTGCTCAACTTCACAGACCACTGACATGCTGCTAGAAATCAAATATCATTAAGCTCTACCACACTGTCTGCAAAGTTGGTAACGTTAAAGACATACATATATTGGGGAGGTAAATGTGGTTAAACAACAACTGGAGAATGAAAGGGCTATGAATGTGGACTACAGATATTTAATTCATTTTTTAATACAGCTTCCATGAGCATTAAACTTTCAAGTATGTTCTGTAATTAGGGATTATTTACAACATGTGTTGGGCAATTGCACATTCCTTTTTGTCACACCCTCAGCTCAAAAAACTGAGACAAATGGTCCCCAAATGCAAAACTAGAGAACACAATATTTAAAATAGCACACTGGAAACAGGAATGAACAACAAAATGCATGAAGCCATATAGAAGGCCAAGGTGAATTTAATACACAGGCAAATGTGCATGAAACCTCACTGAACCAGCATCCTGCTGGTGTCTGAACTGCAAGTGTCCTGCCTGCAAGGAGCAGAAGAAAAAGACCTGCAACTCCCCCACTTGATACATGGCTGGTTACTTGACCAATGATTTATATCAGGTGCCTAACATATCCAGTCTCAATTTTTCTGCAATTAAGGAGGGCAGGGCAGGCCAGTGACAAACGGTTTTCCTACAGCACTTTTGGCTTTAGCTATTATCCCTTAGATATCTTTAAACTAATTCATCCCTCTCTAGAATCCCAGGTTTGGGTTGATAAATCAAGCGAGACCTGTGTGTGCTGGGAGCTGATTACAGGGTCATTCCTCAGCAGAAATGTTTGACCATAGTTTCCCAACTTCATATTTTATCTAGCAGCTGGTGATGTATCATCGCTAATCCAAATGCAAAGTATCAGGAAATAAAAGGAGGCGGCACTGTTTATAATAAATCACTGACAGGGAAAGCTTGACCTTTTCATTTCCTACAAGGTATTTCATTGTTAGACCACAGACAAACAGAATTTTTCATCTGGTGCTTAATATGCATCAGAAGAGAACAAAGGTTTATAAGACAAGAAGAGGAGGGTACTACCTCCACTAGAGGACACTTATCTTTCCATAGATCAAAAAGGCAATGCTGTTAATAACATATTTTTTTCTTAAGAATCTTTTGGTTTTCTTATTAGATGATAATTTAATAGTAAAATGCACTCTATTACCTTTCATCCTGAAGGAACATTCAGAGACTCTCTTAACTTTACTAAGCCTTTTTAAAATGTGTTCTTTGTAAGAAAAATGCTTATCTTTAAAAGCAAATATAAATGACTAATACCATAATGACACAAAACCACAAATGATATAATTATTATCAATGCTCGAGCTGGAGAGGTATCCCCTATATGTTTTTATTGGTATAGCAGTTGTGGCTACAGGTGACATTGCTGGACACAGCACAAACACTTAAAGGTTTCTCTGCAAGGAGCTTCCATTTCCTATTTCACAAAAAAAAACAAAACGATGGGAAACAGAGGTACAAAACAGACATGATTAAAACAACAACTTCCTTGAAAAAAAAAGAAAATCTGTTAAACTCAGGTATCTTGTTGGTCTATCTCCCCTAAAGTTCCACCAGGTTACTTCGTACCCACCTGCAAGATTCAGCCCCTTGACAAACACAGCAGCCACACCATTTTGTTAAAAACATGGAGGCTGTTGAGATACACATCCCATTTCCTCCTTTTGAACAGCATGACCCAGCACCGGAATGAGACACCAGGCATGGCTGCCTTTGCAGCCCAGAAGGATTCAGGCAATGGCTCTGTATGCCTTAGCACCAAGAGAATTCTAAACACATATGCTCAACACTAACCCCATGGAGCAAACTCAGGATCACAGCAGCAGGTCACCTGTACCATCTCTTCACCGTGGAAAATCACAGTTTTATGTTTGGGCTTCCTTTATGTTGCCTTCCCTTGAAATTCGGTGAATTTCAGAACTCCTTTCTGGAAAAGCTAATGGAGGAGCTCAGAAAACCTGAAGCCAACTGTATTTCCTGTGTTACCAGGCAGAGCACATGAATGCAGCCTCATTGGCTATAAAACACCGACTACCATAGTACCTTGAGCACGTGCACAGCTTCTGTCAGTAGTGCAGGGATTCTCTGGGGTCTTTTTTCTCATTCTCCCGTCACCCCAAAGAATCATACCAGAAACCTTTCATTTGGATCTCTAACAGACTTTTCCTTCTTGGATTTTCAGTGGGTACTTACATATTCACCTGAGTTAGTACAGCAAATTTTATGCCAGCCTGCACACCAAGTTTTCTGGCAGTTGGTGTCTTTAGTGGTACCAGCAACCTCAAAAGTGACAAGAGGAGAGCAGAGCAGTGGCCTTACTCCTACTAGGAAGCTGAGGTTGTTGTAATCCTGAGGAAATATCAGCTCAGCTTGCTCAACAATAAAAATGATATTACAGCTATCCCTGTGGGTGTTTCTGTCGTATTGGTTGTTTCCAGCCTCACCCTTACACAGAGCTGTCATATTACTACCACTAAGCTGCAAGTGGCTTTTTTAATTTGCCAGCATCTTAATGTATTTTACTATCATTAGTTGCTACTTCTCCTCTCATACAAAACAGGTTTAGAAAATCTATTTTACTAAGAGCTAGTATATCTAATTTGTACGAATTTACTAAAGCTTGTCAGTCACACTAAAGCATTTAATCATCTGTGACATTAAAATAAAACACTTTAAAACCTTTGGCACAGAGTGTTCCTGTTAAGAAAGTACTGTAATAGTATTCACTCTGCTGGCAATACAGAAAAGAGCAGCAGAAATTAGCATGAACAAAATACAGTCATTCTCATAAAACTTCCATACTGGTCAAAGTATGAATTCTTTGACCAGTATGGAATTTGGGAATTCTATTGGGAATTCTATTGGGAATTCTTCAATGCTCCTTCAAAGAACAGCATATTCCCATTGTAACGATCTGAGATGTTTCATCCTTCTATATACAGCAGCCATGTAGGCAGGGGGAAGCTGTTAGAAAGTCAATACTAGGGGATTTTAGTGTAATTAGAACCTCTCATTGCCCAAAGGTAAGAAAAAAAAGTAGGAGACTTTCTCTCTGCTTCTATATTACTACTGAGAAAAAATCTGAACACTTAAATTAGAGGAGTTATCTTAAGGGGAATATCTTTTTGCCCTCCTATGCTGAGTCTTCACTGGAGTCAGGATAGTTAGAAACTGCCATTTAATTTCGCTCCTCTCCTCCTGCCTTTCTTTTAAAAAGAGACAAATAAATTGCAATTGTCGCATTCATGTCATTCCAAGACCCAGTCTCAAGGAGCATCACCAAATATAATGAGACTTGGTGTCACTTGGTGCTAGGAGTGCATTTCAAACAGTGAGCTCTTGGTCCCCAACCTACAGCAGAGGGGAGAGTCCCTGCCTGGCCACAGATCCGCGGGGGTGACAAGCTGCTGTCAGGCCACCAGCCTTGGGCTCCCTGCAGGATTGACACCTCTGTTCACAGGAGGTCATAGTGGGGATTGCGAGGGGAAGGGGAGAGGAGGGGAAGG
>WAAG01050774.1:19019-33772 GCA_013390105.1 Tichodroma muraria | reverse complement strand
AGAACCTTTTTTTTTTTTTTTTTTCCCCTGAAATCACAACATCAGCTCAGCTTTGATATGCTGGACAGGGAGTTAGAAGTCATGGCACATAATCTGGACTAACACATCAAGCCATGGGTTCAGGAACTTCTCTGGGACTACTTGAAAATCCCTCATGCTTTTGTCTACCTTGTCTGTGAGGTGAGGTGACACCACTGTTATTTCATAAGACTGAAGGAATAGTCAAATATTTAAAAAATGGGATCTCTGGTAAATGTATAACATTCACAAGTGATATAAAATGGTAAGAAAATATAGTATGTAAAAAAAAAAAAAAAAAAAAAAAAAAAAAAAAAAAAAAAAATAAAAAACACCAGGACCGGGNGCAAAAACAAGCATTAGAACAACCAGAGCCAGGCAAGCAGAAACAGATGGAAAATGCTATTCAGAGACTAGAAGAGGCATCAGTAAACTCTCCCTGGAGAGGGAGCCTATAAACCTAATCACAAGACCTCCTTTGGGGAAAAACTAGCAGATAGGCAAATAAAATGAGTTAATCAACCCCAAAATCCACTAAAACACTGAAGAAAGTTAAAGATGCAAAGTCCTCCATTGAAACCTATTAACAGTTCTACAGAGCAGTTCTCCAAAAACAGAACCCAGATCCAGAATTTGGAACAAGATATTTTATAGTTCAAGGTGATTAAGGAAACCTACCTTTGCCATGTATAGTCACGGAGCAAGCAAGAAAATACTGTGCTGGAAATAAAGCACCAGTAGTGCCAAATGAAGCCAAGACCCAGCAGGTGTGGCAGAGCTGACTCCCATGTCCTGCTTTCCAGTACTCGGCCTCATGCTTTGTTGGCTGATTTTGTACATTGTAAAGTTCTGAGTAACTTGAGTTGCTCAAAATAATTTGAGTTTGTACTTTTCAGACATTGAGTGCTACAAAATAAAACTGCTGTGAAGGAACGACAAATAATGTAAGAATCATAATTTCTAAACAGCAGACTTGTGAGTTGCCGTTGAAGGATTGTGTAATGCCTTGCTCACAAAAGTACACAGCTGGCTGCACCCATCTCTGAAAGGAGTCACTAACTGGATAGCACTGTGCAAGTAGTAATTATTACTCTCTTGGGTTTGAATCTAACCTAAGAGCAGAAAAAACACCACGTGATCTAAGCAACAAACAAGTTATGGGTAAGAATTACCCATTAAATTATATTCATAGGCATTCATTAATAATCCACAGGCTGAACTTAGTTCTCTAATTATATTGGAAATACTTACAGAATCGTGAATGCAACTGTAGAAATCAGAATTATACATGAAGGCAGAAAAATGTTGGATGCAGCATATAAATCACATATAATATATAAACTGACTATCATGACTTACAACCCTATATTTAGCAGTTAAAACTATTGCTCTTAACTTGCTTCGAGCTTGCTCTCATGAGAAACAATAGTCTCACAACACTTTTGTACATTCTTTAGTTTTACAGACTAAAGCTGAGACAGATGATACAATTTCCTTAAGCAAAACACCACAGTGGAGCCAAGGATGAGCCCAGATGTCTTAATTTTCAATGCAGAAATTATTCCAGACTTCATTCCTTCATTCAGTGTTGAAGATAGATGTTGCAAAAATACTATACACTGCTTTAGGTTTATTTTTTGAATTACAGTGGAATGATTTTTTTTTTAATTTGGTAAGTGAAATGAAGACAATGAACCCTCGAAATAAATCCTTCCATTGAAATTATGCTTGGAAAAAGGAACCCTAGCCTGGTATGTGCACAGGAAAGGAACTCAAATTTCAAAATAGCAAATTTCAGCAAAATAAATTGGATGAGATCAACCAGTCAAATTTTATGTTTGTAAGATCAGTCTTGAACCTCTGACTTTCCTCAAAGTATGCAAAAGGAACGTTTTCAAGAATATTCTTGTCCATTATGGGTGTATAAATACTTTAATGTCTTTTAACAAAAGTTTAGGCAGCAAAGTTATTAAAGAAGATGTGCCTCCTCATCTCCAAAAATGCATAGTATTGCTAAGAGTGATACTTGGTGACTTTTTCACAATTATTAACTTTTGAGACTATGGGAATAAAGAGCAAGTCTCATTAGCTACTCACAAAAAAAAAAAAAAAAAAAAACAACAACAAAAAAACAGAAAATTTTAAAAACCCACAAATTTTAAAATATTATGAATACCTTTAAATGTTTAATTTCTGCTCTGTGCATGGGTTATTGGTTACAAAACCACAGGAATATGCACAGGATCACCCCAAAACAGTGCCCACTGTGGCAACGCCTGAGGAGGGAGGCAGGAGCAGCTGGGAGACACAACGCTGTCCTCGCCAGGAGCAGCTCTGCAGAACCAGCCAGGGACAGGCTCCTGCCCTTCTGCTGCCTTGACTGTGGGCACAGCAAAGCACCCTTCCACCTTGCTGCTAATCCAAACTGAATCCCAGGTCCACAACGTGAACTTTTTCCCCGTTTTAAAAGGTTTTTTGTGGTTGAAAGAGATATATAACCAGGATGACAATCCACAAGACAGCATGAATTTATGAAGGCAGAATTACCGAGTCAGGGCAAGAAAACATCTTTTGGAATTGCCTCAGATTCTAATATTTTTCCTCAATAACTTTACCCAGGAATAATAGAGAAAAAAACAACCACAGTGGTTTCTGGGTGGCTAAAGCGGTTATATCCCAGGCATAAAATACCAAACAAAACTATCTTTTAATAAAAAACTTTCCTTCAAATGTAAAACTGATACCTTTTTCTGGTTTATGGATAATTTAGCTTGATTACTATAATTGTCACAAAAATGCTGAAATATAACTCTCTTCTTCTTTAAACAGAGATTGTCTTACAGGCTTGGGATCAGTCCATTGACTCTTTTGCACTGGTGGAATAATTCAGAGAGTAAAGTTTTAAAGGGACACAGAAATTTGCCAGTCCTGAAGCCCCAATCAGTGTAGGAGCCTGACATTCCCCATGACTGCTTAGCACAGGCAAGGCAAATGAGCAAGAAGCCAACAGGTCCCAAAGCATTTGTCAGCTGAGGGAGGGAGGGAGGGAGGCACCCAGTGCTAGACCCTGGCTGCAGGTGCAGAAGAAGCCTGAGACTTTCTGGAGGAGCAGGGAGTGCAGGACATGACGCTGCCCCATCTGGGTGGCAGCAGGCTGCCTCCAGCCACACGCAAGTCAAAATGCCTTGAGCCAGCTCCACTTCACTTTTCACTTGCTCACCACCTCCAAGTATGGCTAATACACTTCAAGAAAATTTTATCTGCATGGTTGCTTCCCAGAGAAAAGTGATTCTCAGTATGGCTCCTTGAAAACATATGCAAGACCCTAAGACAGAAAACATGGACACTTTTCACTGCCATGGTGCTAACTTCAGTAGCTAAGTGCTTCCCACTAAAACATCGACAGCATTAACTGCTGTAACTGACAAATGCTTTCTCTGCTGAGAATAGATCATCTAATAGACCATACATGCTCAACCCTAATTGTCTGGATTTCGAGCCCCTTTGCAACTAAAAGCAAACTATCTCTTTCTGAAGTACTGGAGAAACTGGCTGAAGTTTAATCGTATTGCAGCCACCTCCTTATAAGTAATGAGCAGCAGTATAACTTTTAAATTGCTGCGGCAAGTCGCTTTCTGAAGGGGATTGTGCATCTCTGATTCTTATTTCATACACTGATAACCAAGATACCATCTTTGGGGGTTTTATTGTTAGTTTTAGCTGGTGCAAAACTGACCTCCTTGAATTGAGCCAGCATATTGCTACAGGTTGGTGCTCCTTCACTGGGAATAAATGATGTGTTCACACATTTCACAGTCCAGCAGAGGCTTCCCTCAATTTCTCAGTACCAAATGAGACATGTCATCACCTAACAGTTTGGCAAAAGGCACCTTTTGCTAAATGAAGGCTGGAAAAAAATTAATTTGACTTGTTTTCTGTAGCTTTTACCTGCTCAGTTTACTTTACGTGGACACAAGGTCAGAGCCTCAACAGCAAAACTAGAGATGAGTCAGGAAAAAAATGGAGCTAAAAGTGGTGTGTATTGTGTTTTTGGTGGGATGTTATTCAAATTCTAACTAAAATTAAAGATTGCAAAAATGGGCCTGACAATATTCAGTTGCAAAGTAACTGAGAAATTAATAATGAAAATCCTGCATAGCCCTGGCCTCTATTTACTTACAGACTCACAAGCCATTCCTTTCTGCATCACAATGTCTCTACAAGCTCTCCTTTAGTGATGGTACTTTGCACGATGGTCAGCTCAGAGAGGGACTACAAAAACTTGCTGCAAGCATTTAAAAACTGAGCAAATTCCTTGGCATTAGAGTTATAGGCCTTTATAACACATCAAAACTCCTTTGTAGGGGTTTCTGTTGGTTTTGTGTGTGTTTGTTTTCAAAACACAAGCTCTATTTCAACGGTCAGGCCAAACATGGAATTTCACAGTGTATGTTTTGCATGCTCTCATTCATCTGTTCACTCTAACAGCTTCTCAGTTTCCATCACTCAGAGTAAAATATTTCGTCTCCCTGAAAGCTCAAATAGCAACAGAAACATCATTAAAACACCAGCAAACTCCTGCTCAGAAATACATTGTTTAAGTGATAGACCACTTTTGGCATTTCTACTGTTGTATATTATAACTGCTTTGTTTAGAATGCTTACACATAATGGAATTTATAAGAATCTCTTCTATTGAATAATTTGTCCTAATTTGCTTGAAATATGCAATACCTATTAGTTATAGATTACACTTTTCTTTTTCCTGGCTCTTCAATATTTAATGTTTCAGTTTTATGAAGCCTAAGATAAAAAAAAAAAGGTGCAGTCCTAGAAACAAGCAGAATTTACAATCTGTTAAGATTCCACACATAATAATCATATTAAGCACAGAAGAGATGAATATTAATGTAACTTTCATTATTAAAAAAAAACAAACCCAGGAAAAACAAAAGCAACCACAAACACATAAATGATCAAAAGCAAAAAACTGTGGTATGAATAAACTAGTGAGATTGTTTAATGTGAAATCTGATAAAGAATTTGTTACAAGGGGCTCTTCGGTTTGGAGCGTACACAACCTAATACTGGTAGGACTATTTTCCACGTAATGCTTCTAAGGATAAAACAAGCTCCCTTCATAGCTTGTCTGCATGTTGGCAGATGTCTGTTGTTAACAAGGGAGTCTTGCATAATCTATTCTCCCACGGAGTTTTAATTTTGTTCTTTTATTTCTTTGTCAGTTCCTTTTATCTACAATGAAAGTCACACATCCTGAAAGCAGAGTTCTTCCTTGTGCACATGGAATACCTATCTTTAACATTACCATATATATACATGCATATATGTTTTCTAATTCTAAGAAAAAAATCAAGGGATAATCTTTGAGTATATATTATTTACAAGAATTTGGATTTGAATCTTCACTCACTGCCACAAAATGGTTCTAAACAACCTTTGATCTACCAGTTCCACCCCCCCACCCCCCCATTTTACACGAGACCTTCTCGTGCAAAGCAGTGCTTAACATTTTGTCGGTTCTCAGATCTCTGCCCCAGCAGTACAGACTGTGCCTGTGGTGTACAAGGGACACCACTCATCCCTGGGATGCCATCAGAGAGGCTGCCTTTTGTACATTACATAACCATTATTTAGTGGTTAAAATGAAAGTGCAGGTCAGAGAAGCTTTAAGAGTGGATTTCTATTTTATACGTACATTAGCAAATCTTCAGAGGCTACCTGGCTAATTGAATACCATCATAATTCCCCTCCACTGGGCTTGTGGAATGAACTGCCATTCAAACATGGAATGGAAACAGAGACTGCAATATGGCAAATTTAATACAAAGACTTTTAACAGCGATTGCCAGAGGAGCTCTCAAAATTAATCACTTTCAGACAGAACAATGCTGCTAATTCCTATTTAAGTCTGAAATATTTAACATACTGATCTTCTCAGAATGTAGTTCAAAGAGCACACTCTTCCTCTTCAGAGCAACTAGGGACCAACCTTCTTTAATAGGATAACAAGAGCCCCAGAGTGGCTCTGCAGTAGCTTATAAAGATGGTGGGTTAGCCTGCTTACTGGGATATTAACTGCATCAGTTTAGTTCAGCTTTAGTTTCAATATTTAAAGAAAAACAAGCCAAAATAAGGTTTCAGCAATGGTCCTCTTTTCTGCAGATCTACAGGGAGCAGCAGTGGCTGATGTTAGGGCAAGTCAAGAGCCAGGTCTCACCCCTTGCAGCGGGCTGGGTGTACCCATACACCTGACCCCTAAGTTAGACTTGTTTGGTTTCCCAGCAGGTGCTGATCAGTTTTCATGTCAAACAAATGCACCTGTAAACTGCTTATTGTCCAGTTTCTCTCATGCTTTGTTCCTCTTGCCAAGTAAACACGCTCAGGTTGTATGATCATTGCACACCCGCTGCCACCATCTCCTGCAAGGAAAAAGGCTCATAATCCAAAATCCAGGTAAACCCACCAGCTGAGTGTTATCAACACACCAAGTACTGCTCTGAGGCCTGGCCTGCCATGGAAACACTCCCCACAAACTGGCAATGGCCTTATGCATGCAAATTAAAGGGTGCATCAGGAAAAAAACAGGTGAACTAATCCTTTCACCTCAGCAGCTTTTACCAACATCCATAAAGCTGAAATCTGAGAAAACAGTAGGTTTGGTTGAGTTTTATTAACAGAGCTACGAAGCCTATTGGTTTTCAAGTGTCATGAAAATGTTCTGCTCCTCCCTTTTACAAGAAAAACTCTCACAGAGCTTGAAAATGAAACCCAAGGACTGCCATTTACCTCACCTGTCCTTAGACTGAGCCACATGTAGTTAATCTTATTCTACATAAGACACATGAAAGGACATTAAAAGTAACATAATTTAATTAAACCTTGGCTTAATTATGTCTCTATCGAAGCTAAACTGTCAAATACAGTGTAAGTTCCCACAACATTTTCAAGTCTTAAAGTGTTGTTTTTAAACTATAATATTTGTGCATTGACAGAGCTTTTCTGACATTTATCTGTAGCGGATATAGACTTGAAATAGTTTCATTTACTTTGGCTTCATTCTGAAGCTGAATAGGATTAAAATGACACCTAAACTCAAGTGGATCTTAGCTATGCCACAAATCTCACTCATCCTCCTCTTGTGGAAGAGGATTTATGGACTTTTGGACTAATAACTGTCTTGAGAGTGTAATGGCAACGCATACTGCGCACAGTCACACATAGGGTGAGGTACCCTGAGATGTGTGCTGTGGCCACAGTGCAGTGGGGCACATGGTGTACAATTTGTAGGGCCTTTGGAAGGAAGAAATCTGGGCGACAGCTGTCTGCCATTTCAGAGAACTAAATCAGGAACATATGTTTCTCAGTTTTCATATTTTCTTTCAAATAGCACCCTCAAATATTTACACACAAACATACATAAGCACATGCACACAACAAAGCCTCAAAATACACTGGCGAATGATTCACTCACTCCTCAGCACTGTATGTCTTCTGGCATACAAAATTCCAGCTGCATAAAACAGTTTAGCAGAAAAATATATTGAAAATCAGCTTCAAAGAACACAGAAGTTAGTGTGAGTTCAGGGAACTAAATTACACAGATTCATCTTGTTGCTGTACTGTAGATTAGTTTTCATTATATGAATCCCACAGGCTATTGAGTGTAAGGCAGTTGTAGGTGGCTCTTGTGGAATAAGACATTGTTTCCTCACCTTCTCCATCTATAGTTGAGGCCCATTTTTCAAGTAGCTACAGCTGGAAACTGTATAATATATCCACACAGCATTTTTTATTTAGCTAAGATGATGATGAAGGTATATAGTAATTTTTCCCTTCAGTCAAACCACTGCCCTCTCAGAAGAAAATGCAAATGAGATTAATCCTCATTCTACCCAGAGATCTACTTCTAAAACATAATCTCCTCCTCCAGACATCCACAGGCTGTAGCCACCAGGCAACATGAGAACCACTGCAGCCTTGACTCCTCTCTGAGCAAGTATGACAGAACTGCTGGGGATTCTGCTAGTTCTGCTTCCAGTTTATACACCGACCATGTGTAAGTCACCTTTTCTGCATACCACTTACTTCAGCTGCAAGAACTGTCTTAATGAAATCCTCCTCTGTATGGTACTTGAACTGAAACCCAAAGCTGAACTCCCAATTGCAAACTACATACCACTTCCCTTCATGAAGAACACTCCCTACTGCCAGCAAAAAATTAATATCAAGATTATTGCTGCATTCACTTCTCTTGCAAAGTTTCAGTAAAGCATACATATCTTTCATTCTTCAAAATATTTGCTGGCCAGCTTCAGGGTGGACGTTTTAAACAGGACTAGATTACTTCCTTCTTATTACTTTATGCTAATGCTTTTATCATCATGTGCTAATCAACAGGAAAATATAGTTCCTGTTCTGGAGGATGTTAATAAAAAAAGTACTGATTTTATAAAACTATTCTTTTAATTATATACTTGAAAAACTGCTTAGATACATGAAAATTAAATAGACCTAATGAAGTGGAATGGAGTGCTAAGTTTAATTAAACAAATTAAAAAATTTGCAGAAATGATGTTAAGTGATCTTTGAAATGGAAATGGCATACCAAGTTCTACACTTCATGTTAAGATTACAGCTGAGTGAGCAAAATACCTCCAAATGCACCGTGGCAAATTCTGCAGGGCAAATCAAGTACACCTCTACACAAAAAATTTCCTACAAATATTTGCTCAGATGAAAAAAATTGTCTACACTTCTAACTAACATTGTAGCAAAGAGGCTTTTTTAACACCATTTTTTCTACAAACGGTGAATTTTTACTGAATCTTTGAGAGAATAACTAAAAATAATCAACCTGAGCACCCATATATCTCCTGAAAACCTGAGCGCTAGCGCTCTGCTTGCGCACATACTCCTCTGCAAAGCACCACGCAGGCGCTCTCCAGCACTGCCCCGACGCCTTCACTCACCTCATTTCCCCTGAACCATCTGCAGCCAGGAAAATGTGCAGCAATTCTCTGGTAATTCTGAACACGCAAATTCAGAAAATTCAACAGCTACTGCAAAACTGGCACGAGGCTAGAAATGAGAACGTTTATGAAGTTATTGTTTTACAGCATTCCTGCTTATTTCTCATAGTTCTACCTCAGCAATCTGAGGGTTTCCGTAGGCAGGGGTTCCTTTCCAACCTTTTCCCTGAAGATTGGTAGACAGTGACCTGCCGAGCACCACCGTGGGTGCAAATAAACAGAGTAGCCCTGTTAATCTACAGCAACTTTCAGAGCTTTTGACTTATCAAACCTTCAATTAAGCACAATAAATGTATACCTCATAAAAAAATTCTCTACCCACCACGTTTGCTGCCGGTACAGATGATGAGCACTTACACACGAAGAAACGCCCTCACCACACTACCAGCGCTTCAGGAAGGCTCAGCCTGACCCTCATGGCTCTCAGAGAAGGTCGTTCCCTTCTTCCCCGAGCCCTGTGGGGTGGCCCCGAGCCCTGTGGATGAGCCCCAGCCAGCCCCAGGGATGTTCCCATAGAGCTGCACACCCAACCTGGACGCTCCTCGAGCCCGGCCGCCCGGCAGCCGTCGGCGGGGCACAGGCTGCCGGCAAGGCCTCGGCTCTCTGCTGCAACAGCCACATTTGGGTTCTTTTAAAGCGCAGTTTGAGGACGTGAAACACATGCTGGACTGTCAGCCAAGCTCTACGATTTAAATCGACAGGACTCACGACTGCCCCGTCACCGCCGGGGGCAGTGAGGGCCTGAGGATGGAGCGGCCGCTTTGGCACCTTCCTGCCCTCGTGGCTGAAAGCTGCGTATTCCATTCCAAGGGCTTGTCTGGAAACATTGGCTGTTCCCAAACACATGCAGCCCTGCTGGAGCCCCAGACCAAATGATGACCACTACACTGAGGAGTGGCCTAAGGGAGGTGAAATTTGGCCCAACCCGTTGACAGTCCTAAGGCAGTACCACACACCAAAGGGTGGTGCTGGTGACACCAGTGGGTGCCTTTTGCCCACTGCAATGAGGCCAGTGATGAGCACAGGATAAAATGGGAGCAGGGGGCAAGGATGTCTCATGGAATTGGGGCACACTGTGCCACCAGCCCTGGGGTGGGACAAACATCTGATTTTAAGCTAAAGCAGCACTAGAGTGACCATGTGCTACCCACACTGAAATTCCAGCATAGACAACCTCATTCTAGATGTAAAAAACACCCACTCACCCACTTCAAACCAAAACAAGGCACAAAAACTCTTTAAGGAGTCTGGTTGTGACTTTTAGCTTTGAGAACAGAAGATTCCACACTCTCCACAGCTACCTGAAATGTGGTTGTAGCCAGGTGGGGGTTCAGCCTCTCCTCTCAGGTAAGAAGCAGCAGGATGAGAGGGAATAGCCTCAAGTTGCACCAGGGGATATCTAGATTGGATATTACAAATAACTTACTCACCAGAAGGATTGTCAAGCATTGGAACAGGCTGCCTAGGGAAGTGGTGGAGTGACCAACCCTGGAGGGATTTAAAAGATGAGTAGATGTAGTCCTTAGGGACAACGCTGAGTTAATTGTCATGTTTGATTATCTTAGAGGTCTTTCCTAACCAATTCTATGATTATTTCTTCTCCCCCACGCTTTCAATTGCATCTAGTTTAGAAAATGAGGGGGAGAATAAAAGGCACCTTACCACTAAGCATAATGCCTGAAAAGCTTTCAAGAAGACTTAAAATACACATTTATCTGTCTTCATAATGAGTTGAGCTCAGAAGTCACAGAAAGGTCATATTACAATGGGAGTGGCTCCTGAGGCGCAGGGAAGCCTTTATTACTTTAACTAACCTCCTTGAGGGCAATTTCACATCCATAATACAAACTATTCAAACAATGTGCAATGAGAGTAGGTAAATGATCACCATGTATGTGCTCAGATTTTATTTTGCCCTATTTAAAATCCAGCAGAGCTAATTCTTTAATCCAATATTTTTAATGTGCTCAGTATATCCGAAAGAATTTTTTTGTCAGCACAGCTGAATGGCACAATAATTAATAATCTTAATGATCAGAACTTTAGAAATAAGTTTTTATTGAATAAGCAAAATTAAATTTCTATATAGTCCTCTTGCATCTGAAAGAAATGCTTGCATGTCTCTTTAAAGTCTTAAATTTAATAGATAAATTTTGAGTGGAGTGTGGTTGTGTTTTAGATATATTGCACAGAAATGGGAATGATTTTGTAGTATATTGTATGTATTACAAACATACATAATTTCTAAATTCAAACATACATTACAAACACACAGAATTTCTAAAAAGGTGTACCATCTTCTTTCTGTTACTAGGAAATCTTATAAAGTTTTTACATTTGATAAAATCACCTCTAATGCACCTTTTCCCCCCTAG
Source organism: Tichodroma muraria (assembly GCA_013390105.1). NCBI lineage: Eukaryota > Metazoa > Chordata > Aves > Passeriformes > Sittidae > Tichodroma > Tichodroma muraria. The sequence continues at coordinate 22,329 of WAAG01050774.1, read as the reverse complement.
AGATGTAGGAGAGGACAAAGCAAACTCCACTTTTTATTGTCTTTGCACAGTGTTATGTGTCTTCCTCCTTCTCACCTTTTGGTTTACAAGAGTAGTATCATTTGCTTTGTGTGCAACCTGCCCCAGTCATGACACAGCATAGTCAAAATTAAGAAATAATCATATTCAATATTTTTGTCCCAGGTGTTGCCAGGCTTAACACAAGCAGAGACCAATTAGGAAAATATTTCCTGTGCATACAATCCATCCCATTCAGGAACCATAAACCCTCTTAAAGGACTGTTTAGTAATTTTACAACTAATTGGACTGGAGCAAAACAGAGGAAGGAAACCAATTGCCATCAGTATTTAAAAATATTTAGACTAGTAAAAATAGCTAATCCAGCTCACACCCAGTGTAAAACAGAAGAAAAAGCCCTTAGAATTTCAATTTTAGCATGGGGAAAGCCCATTTGTCCAGGTATCTCTGAGCTTCAGCACTCTAGGTGTGTTTTTGTGCTACCGGAGACCATTCCAGGTGTAATGCAGATGCTCTTTGTAGGTTGTTAAAAGAGACACCAGCAATTTTTTTTCTATTTTGCATTCTGTGGACCCCTAAAACAACCAGAACTTAGTGAAAGAACCTGCCTGTCAAACAAAACAGAGAGAGAGATTCTGGGCAAAAAAAAGCGCAACAAAACAACCAGTACACCAAAACATCACAGGCAGAGAAGGAGAGAAAATAGTCCAAATTAATCACAGGTTAGTATCATTAATCAAGGCAAAGATGCTTGAGCCAACAATATAGTATTAGAAGAGAATAACAGAAAATAATGAAGAAAAAAATTTAAGTTTTAGGAATTGCTAAGGAAGAAGAAAATTCTGGGACAAAATCTGATAACGCTGGCTTTTTTACCATCACAGAACAATTCCATAAAAACACACAGCTCATCTGACCTCAGGACAGAAGACGGCTTCACTCAGTTAAATACATGTCAAGGAAAAGCAGATTCTGAGACTCCAACCAGACATTTTTATCATTACGTTTCAAACTCTAACTGTTTCAGCCTAGGGTTTCTATTTCACTTTTTCTTACAGCAACACCAACTATGTGTTTACTTCATCAACACAAAATGAATGAGATTCTCACAGGGCTCCAAAAGGCAGGGCTTTAAGCACAAAAGTCCTAATACAGGAATATCACTAGGCCTAAAATAAAATTAAAAGGCTTGACATCACTGCTGTGCCCCCTTTACTGTTTTGAATGGGTCTGAAGAGATTTTCTCAGAAAGATCAAATAGAAACTAAGGTCTAAGGAGCTGGTCAGTATTCTTTAGTGCCTGCCAAAGCCTTATTGCAGCTCTACTTTTGAAGTCACTAACCTGAGTGCTTACCATACTCAAGTGCAGCACAGGTTTATAATATGTTTTTATTTAAAGAGAAGAAATAGCCTACAGTACCAGGAGTGAGATGATATATATCCTGTCTGTTCTGAACGAACTGCTGTAGCAGACATTAAAAAGGAAGGGTGAGTTTTAAGAATACAGCTTTAGAGAAAAGATTTGACCAGCTAAACCTATTTCATCCTCACTTATATCTTATTTTTAAGAAGGGAAGACAGAATGAATTAAATTGAAAGCCATGTATTAAGTCTTTAAAATTTTCACAGGAGTTTATTGAACAAAATTCCTAAGAAGCTGCTTGCTTTTTTATCCACAGAAATGTATTTATAAGAGCTGAATTCTAATAAACACAGATTGCAGTGCAAAGAAAAAAAGGTCAGCAGTGTGTGCTCAAAGCTTTATTGATGTCTTGTCAATCAATCTTTTATTTTGTTGTTTAATTCTTTTTTTAAAGAAGAAAATGCATGTAAGCACTTTTTCTCCTAATAGTGGATTTATTGAGCATTTCAACAAATCAGATGATAGATACAATAAGCAATGATGGCCGATTATCAACTTTGTGTTTTCAGGTCAGGTTGTAAATTGACCTTATTTTCGCTTCTCTTCTTTCTGGGGAATAGCTAAGGCCCTTTTCAAATACAATAATTCCCAATAAACTTTTTTTCCGTGCATTCAACATTCCAGAAGAGCAAGTTTACGGGGGAAAAAAGCAACCCTGCTAGACAAATCCATGCAGTCACATATATTGTCTCCTTGTAAACTGATTAAAATAATAAAGCTGACTCTTAAATCTAAGCGTGGTCCAGGGGATGTAAAACTTTAGAGCATGACCTTTAGAACCATCATTGGTGTGAGCTCTTTAGAGCCCAGTAACAGACTTCAGCACACAAATGGAAGAGCTGCAGCCCTCCCGACTGGTTAAGCGGTCACCCCTTCTTACCAAGGCTAACCAGCTAACCTTTCCCATCTGGCCACAGTCCTTCCTCAATATTTGATTTCCCAAACTTTTCCGACATTCCTTTCAGTCACATAACTTGAGAGACAGCAGTCAGCAACTGCATTTAGTGATTCAGACAGGCCTGCCCATGGTAGTACCATGCTATTTGTCACCTATTCATCTTGCAACTGCACCATGCTCTTCAATTTTTTATCTGTAGGTTCATATGGAGGAGAAGTTGACACTGAGGTGTCTATTGTGACAGAGGATTCCTTTTCCCTCAGTAGATACAGTTAATTTAATAGAATGTAAAGGACACTAGCATAATATTTTTCCCTTCCAGCATACATTACTTCGCATTCACTTGCCATCACATTGTCCATGCACTTCCTTAGTTAGGTCTATTGTTCTTTTAAGTGTTTCCTTTCCAATATAAAAAATAAGAACATATAAACAGAAGGAAGCATAGGCATCTGCAGAGACCCTCGCATGTTCAGAGAGGATGGAAACCACATTTGCCTCTGTGGAGAAATATCCACGCCATGAAATCCTTCACAAATTATGTAACACACCTGCAACTCCATTGATCTCTCTACCCATCTTTTCCATGATTCAGTGTACTGGCACAGTCTGAAAAGTAACATTGATACTTCAGCTGCTAAGTTTCTGCTGCATGGCAGAAGCATGAGCAGGCATGAAAAGGGGATTCATGCTCAGTATTTTGATGGTCAAAGTGTTATCATTTTTACTACTGCAGGTTAGAATGCACATAGATGTGCCACCAGGAGCATGTCTCAGACTGGTTAACTACAGCAGTTAAAACACTGCTGAAGGCATGAATGCAAATGAGGTCACAGAAATGCTCTTTGATTGTTGTCGCAGAAATTATCAAGTTCTGTTCTAAAGAGAGAAGTGCCTTCACACTTAGCAGTGTGTATTGGCAGACCAAATGATGCAGCATTTTGGAGCTAATGTCCAATTTGACACCACA